>JABFPT010002200.1:0-19936 GCA_022817245.1 Nixonia krombeini
CCGCCGTGTGCGTGCGTGTCCCTCGTGTGCGCCGAGAGAAGTTTTTAACCTTCCAAATGGAGAGTTTTCCGGAAATGGGGGACGGGGTGGTTTGCCAAAAACATTTCCCCTATAGGGGGGACGCTCTGGCGCTTTGCCTTTTTTCAGCGCAACCGTAAATTGTGTTCCCGCCAAGCAAATTTTCCCCCCCCCTTTTTTCCAAAAAAACTTTTTTTTGTTTTCACAGCCCCCCCCCCCCCCCACCCGCGTCGTTAATGTTATGCAACGTCGACGAATCGCCCGAGGCGCGAAATTAATGCCGCAAACGAGCATACCATTGAAAACGATTTGTCAACGAGTCACGAGGCGTCGCAAGAGCCGGCGATGCTCGGCCGAAAGGCGAACCCCGTGTTGCGGCGTTTCGCGTAATTCTGTGAAATAGATAAGGCCTTTTGCCGGCGAGGCAGTGGATGGTTGAAAATATAAGAGTGTGGAACTTGTTGCTGTTAGGAACGGTATCCAGCCTCGCAATAACGGAGGAATTCGATGGTTTATTGGTTTTCCTCGGACGTGGCGGAATAACGGGACAAGAAAGAGCAGCGTCGGCGTGATGCGGGAAAGGGGGAGGGAAGGAGTGAAAATATGAAGAAAGAGAGAGAGAGAGAGAGGGAGCGAGAAGGGAGCGACGTGGAAACTATAGACCGCGGCGTTGGCTTGTTTATAGCGGTGCCGATGTGTGCACCATCTGCTCAAAAAGACTTGTTGTTTTAAATTTGAACGGCCGTGTTCCTCCGCCGTTCGTCTTGGGCACCTGGCACTGGGATACGGCGCATCTATGTAGATGCGCCACTCGATTCCCGAATAGACCTCGCCAAGAAAAATGGACGGCCGCCGTGGCGCGTTAAAGTTCGATTAAATCCGATATTTCGTTCCGTTTCGCGCGCGCGTACACGTACCGTGTGTTTTTCTAATGTACACGTGTGTTACAAGAACGGCGAATTTCGACGCTATTTCCGTAGCTACGTCGCGGGGTACTTTAGTTGGATTAACGACACGGTAATCGTGCGATAAAACACGCATTTCGCGCCGATGCAGCTCGGAACGTTCGTTCGGCTCGAGATCTAATTACCGTCGTTTTATGATTTCCTCAATGCAAACAAACGACGCGAGTGGGAAAACAGACCGGGCGGCGTCTAATCTTCTTTCCCCGTTTCATTAGAATGATTCCTCGGCGCAGCGCCTGCGGCAGGAAAGAGTGGCTTTTATTTCGCATTTTACCTTAGGCACTCGAGGCAATCGCGTAAAACAAAGCCGCTGGCAATCAAGCGCGTTAAACCGTCAAGTCACAATGTTGTGCCACTCCTCTCGCTTTGTAACTGTTTTACCCGGAGAAGAGCTTGACCTCCCCCGCGGCGACGAGAGCCAAGCGGAGGCTGCTATGCGCGTGTATGTGTGTATGTATGAATGTACATGTGTGTCTGTGTGAGAGAGAGAGATGTGTGTGAGTGTGTACATACAAGAGCCAGGCTCGAATTCGCTCTTTCTTTCAGTCTGTCTTTCGCGACTCGGGGAAATAAAGAAGCCTTGAAACAGCAACCAGGAAGCGCGGTCACCGAGAAAGGAACTATCAGCGAGCCTCACAATGGCACAGTTAGGGTTACAAGCTTCTTGACGTGTTGCCAAGTCTCCGGGTGACGACGACGGGAACGACGGCGCTAGTGACGACGGCGGAATGCCGGCTGGATTTTCCTTTGTTGACGTCGTTCGGCGGCGACCGTTGAAAGCAGCCGAAAAAGCAAATTCCCCCGAAAGCGATGCGGTGTAAACGGCCGGCGTGTTTGATTCGCTGCCTACAGTTGAAACGGCGCCAATGAAACCAAAGAATACAGGATCGCGCCTTGGGCGTCGATGCCGGTTAAACCGCCGGCTTCTTTCCTGGCAAGAGTTGCCCCGGTTCATATTTCCCTTTGTCGCGACGAGAGACAAATTTCAAATTGCACGAGCGCGCCGAGCAAACGTCGCCGCTTCGTTTTCTAGACACCGGCGCGGAAAATCTATGCGTCAACATACCGTCGCTTGTATCGCCGCGCGGCAAAACGACGAAAATATAAATTGTTTGCTCTGGTAAATGGTGTGTCGACTTGTCAAACATACGAGACGGGCGCGCGAGATGCACGAGACCCTGGACCTGGATATCGGAGCGCGATTTCGGCAAGCCGCGCACGTATCCTGCTACGGAGGATGGATGCCGTAGGTGGCTTGGCAATGATCGCCATCCGGCGACTGTGCCAGCCATTAACGGACACGTGTCTCTATCCGAACATTGCTCAAGTGGAGATCCCAAGATTTATCGTTCTCCTTCCTTCCGCCGCAAGTGTCCCATACGGGGGTATAATCACTCGTATAAACCGCCCTGCCTAACGAATCTTAGCGCCTCGCTCCCCCCCTCCTCCTCTCAAAGCTTCCCCCTCAATCTTTCCCCTCACGCAGATGCGGATTATCGACGTGACCCCGGGCGAGCTCAACAACGCACTCCCCTCGCGACATTCTCTTTAAAGGAGGATTGAAGCGAGGTCCGATCCGAAATCCACGTCAGCCCTCTTGCATCCGCAAAATGGGATCATCAACTCGAAATCGGTCGCCTTTCTTTCGAGCGTGCTCTCTCCGCTCGAACGCAGCCCACCGCGCGACCTTCCCCGGCTCGAGACTCGCTTAGAAAGACCTCTCTCTCTCCCTTTCTCTCTCTCTCCATACTTTAGCCAATACTCTCCAGAATCAAGTCTCACGCCCTGAGAGACTTCTCTCTCCTTTACCTTGGTCGTGCTCCAAGAATCGAGTTTCGCTCAAGGAGATGTTCCTTATAGTTCGCTAAGTCCTTAAAATCGAGTTTCACTCAAGGAGATATCCTCTCAATATTCCTCCGTTATACACACCAGACGTCGCGTTTTTCGCCCTGTGCGATTCGCGCCGTGCCACGCACCGCTTCCGTGTCATTAAGAGCTGCCGCGCAGGACGCGCCCGATCCCGTCGCGGCTTCATTGTTATGCAAAAGTGCGGGCTTATGTTCAATGTAGAGCAATTGGACAATCGGTCGAACACAATAGGCCGGGCAGTCGCCGCCGGTGCAAAATATGCAAATTCGATGGATGCTCAGCCGGCCGACAAAAACAATAAACGTGAATGGTTGCATGTGTTCATACGCTGATTGATCTATAAAAGTAGCAAGCAGGCCGGCGCGAGACCGCGTGAATGGTTGTAGGATTCGATTGCCATCTCTCTGTCCCGAGTACACCGCCGATACACTACGATTTACCGCCACATTGTTTTCATTGACGGCTCGCCGATGAAATAATTCCCCCGCCGACGGAATTAACATTCTTTTCATCGCTCACTTCGCGCGGCCTGGCTTCCGACAGTCGCACTCCGCAACGACGACCCTTTTGAAATATAAAACTGAAAATTCACTTCGTACAGTGCGCGTCGTATTTAATTTGGCCGAATGTAAGAGAGCTCGCAGGTACTAACGGGGAGGAAGGGGGGAAATGGAAGAGGAGAGGGGTGGGGCAGGTTGGAAGTAAGGGAAGGGGGAAGGGGAGGGAGGGGGAGGGGGAGGAAAAGGGGGGGAAGCGAGGTGAAGGCCTGGGGTGTGTGGTTCAGACTCGAGGGAGCCGTAGTAACTGCGAGGGGGAGGGAGTATTTTTATATTTCTTCTTTTCTTGTGACATTAAAAATCCTGGGCTAAACTTTCAACATACATTTAAGTTAAAGCCCTGGGCTCTCTGGCCTCCGCAGTTCTCGGTGAGCGCTGTCTCTTGAATAAAAATCACCCTCAATGGCGCACTTTACTTTAGTGCAGAGCTCTTCAAAGAGTGACTACTGAGAGAATGGAGGGGCAAAAGAGAAGAGAAAAAGTTACAGAAGGAGAGTCAAGAGAAAAGAATTTAGGTAGACTATTTGGGACACAAAAATAACTGTTGCGAATCAAACTGGAAGCCAGCGTGTGTAACCACTTCATATCGCGCTCGCCCCCGAATCGAAGTCGGCCTTTTCGCCTAAACGCGATATTCCTCAGATACGCTGCTCCTTTTCTCCCCGTGCACGGTACATTTCGGATGCTTTTGTGTCGCCGTTGATTGCGTTTTATTCATTTCGGTTTTTTCATCCGAAGGAATCGATGGATTCGATCGTCCCTCGATCTGACGTACTTGGAAAATTCGTTCCGACTCGGCTGCCGCGAGAATTGGCGAAAATTAATAGTTCCAGCCTATTCTTTGTCGTCGCGTCCCGAAGTGCACAGTTTTGAGACTAAATGTCGAGAGTGCGATCGATCCCTCACTTTTATGCGCGCCCTCCCTCAACGTTCTCTTGCCGGAGCAACAACACGCTGGGGATAGAGCATTAACCAGTCACGATACATTCAAGTTTGAAAAATTGCGATTCAACGTGCAGCGAGACGCATCTCTCGCATTCCTTTGTTCCCTTTTTCAATTTTCTTAATAGTATCTTTTCCGATATTTCACACCAGTTGTCGTACCTTTTGCGACATTCGCCGAACATCGGTTTTCATGTTAGCCCGTCGCTTAAAATTCATTGGCAAACACGTTCTTGCGGCCACCGCTAACGCTATTTCTGCCTCATTGCAGTTGTATCATAAAGTCTGATTATGGAAGTAATTTCCCGCGGCACTATTCCCTGTCCGGTATAAACAAGCGCATTTCAATTTTCGCCCAAGACATAAATTACGTTTCTTGTCTTTCCGTGTACATAGGTAGCCACGAAGGTCAGACGAGTGGTGCAAAACTGTATCGTTGTATCACCCTCGGATACTTGTACTTTTATTCATCAGAGCTACCGGAAAATTCCCGCTACCGACTTGTATATTTAACTACTCGAATCCCTTTCAAGCTTGTTCGCCGAATCGAGTTAATAACGTATAAACATATTCGCAAACGATAAGTTAAACCCTCGGACTGTAATGGTAAAATACGTCGTAAATCGAGGCACAAAATGCCGACTGTTGCACGGGATCGAAGAGAGCCAACGGTACATAAACTAGAACTGATTTTATAATTCGAATGATTAAGCTCGCGAGGGGACAAATGTAGAACGTCGTTTCTGATAAGCACACAATGAGAAACGTATAACCGATTCATCTTGAGCCGAAGTTTCCGAGGCGCAACGAAGTGGTCTCGAGAAGTGGACCGGCGGAAGGGGCGGGAGTTGGCGAGGGGGTAGTGCGGTAGACGTCGACGTTGAAAAGAGGGAGATCTCGTTGTATCGATCGATGTCATAAAATCCATTTTATGACTTGGACGCTGTCCAGTGACTGGTGTATTAGCCGTCGCATTGCCTCGCAAATAAAACGCTCTTTTACTCTTGAACCCTCTGCGCCATCTGACGGGACCATCAACTTTCGATTCCCCGCTGCCCCGCGCCGCCTCCTCGATTCCTTTTCTTTTTCCGTCTCACTCGACGTCGACTGGTTTATAGGCAAAAACTTGCTCGTCTTCCACTGCCTTTGGTTCTTAGCCCATATCGACGAGGACAATCAACCCCTCCCCCGGGCCCACCCCCGCCGCGTAACACGCGCATCCACATTTTAGTGTCCGGAGAGAAGAATCATCGGCTATCTTTCGGTAATGGCCGTTCCGGCGATCTCCAGATCCGCTCGGTCACCAGGCGGACACCCGTCGCCGCCGCTGCCGCATCACAGCCACCCCCTCCCCTCTCTCCCCGACCCCACCAGCCCTCGGATGGATGCGATCAATCGCAATTAGTTTCCTCGGATCCCGTTGTCGAGCGAACGCTTCAAGGCGAGATTCCCCCTCGGCGCCCCTCCGCAGCCTGCTCCGACGACACACCGCGATGATAATATTATACATTTTCGAAACAGTTGCACCGCTGGAGATAAGAGGCGAAGCTAAACGACCTCACATTAACGCGGAGGTAGCGAGGCCGAGCACTAGCGAGCCGGGGATTTGGTGATTGATAAAGCGATCCTGACCGGCGATAACCGGCCGGTCTCTCTTTCTCTCCACCCCGGTCTCCGCGAGTCTGCGAGGCCGCAACGGCGACGGCAACCAGCCCTCGGCCTTCTCGCTCGACGAAACCCGGATTGAGGACGGTAGTCCTCAGTCGAGGAGGCGGCGGGGACGTTTTGAGCCGTACTTGACCAACCGCGTGTGTACAAGCCCATGCGGCCAATCTTCCTTAGCACGCGATCATTCGTCTCCTTTAGGTAACCCCGGGGATCGCAACTTACCAACGGCATCGCTCTCAACCAATGACCCACGTCCGCTTCGACTATTTTCACCGCCGGAGCGACTTTCCTTAATCCCGAAGGCGGTTTCTAAATTGTAGCGATTCCGACGGAAATACCGCCTGGGAAGGAGGTCTCCTTGTTCTAACAACACATTTTGTCAAGATAGAGTCCGCCACTTCTTCTCCAGCTGCAGTGAATTTCGTCTTCGTTACAGGGGCACTTCTGCACCGCGAACATTTTATTTCTATCTGCGAAGAAAAACGACCTTGGATTACGCTAACAATGTGACGACCATTACCGGGGCAGGGAAGGAATTGCAGGGCGATGGAAAGAATAGGCGATACGTTATTACTCGCTGTTTTCGTTTCCCCAGTCAAATGTTTGCGATTGATGCAATACCTTCTCTACCAAGCGCAAACGATACTTGCTTCTGCGGAGAAATCTGTCCAATGTGTAACGACGATTCTATCAACGGAACAACGAGTCGTATTTTTCATTTGCAACACAAATTGCCAGAAATACAAAAGTTCAATCTATTTTCGTAAAAAGGGCGGATGTGAAATATCGAGCGAATCATTCTACTCTCCGCTACCGGTAGTTTCATTTCACTCCATTCCCATCCGGTTCGTTTCATTCATTCAAAATAAGTTGCACAACAAACTGTGCCGTATAACGCGAAAGTACTTTATTTCGCAACTCAATAATAAAGTAAAGCGTCTCAATAAGCTCTCGATAATTACCTGGCGTTCTTATCGACCGCGCTTACAAATCGTCTGATTATTTGACGAAAACAAACGATTATGCAGCTAAGACTTCGAGAGTGTTTTGTTGAAAAGAGAAACGTATTTTTTTGAAAGAACGCTTTCAATGCAACAATCATTTTTTTATAGAAGTAATTATGTATTAGAATAACAGCTCTCGTGGTTTTAAATATTTGAAATGTCAGAACTGAATATTTCTTGTTTTACCACGTTTGTAAATTTAAAGAACATTTCAAGGAGGCAATTATAGAGAAACAGAAAAATGTTGACATTAACTTATTCAGAATTGCTAATCTCAAAGTACAAATTTATATATTTTTTCTCAAATAGCATTGGATCATTTAATTTCAAGGGATACGTAATATTTCTGTAGAGACACCATTTGAAGTGATACAAAACTACTTTCAAAGTTGGCGCTAATATTAATATTTGATTTAGTAGTCAATACAACAGACACAATTAAAAATTGTTGAATCGAAAATTTGTCATTTCTTCGGAGCAAATACTGGTTGGTAAACCATACAAATTTATGAAGGTATTACTCTCTCTCGCTGTTATCGAAGAATACATTGTTTGGTTTGTCTGCTTTACAAACAACTTAAAAAGGGAAATTCACTCTTTTTTCATTCACATGCCAGTAGTACGAAGCAAAGAACACCAGTTTATCACAGTGTGCTTTCTCTCCTTTTGAACTATAATTTCATTATTAGGGAACATATCTTTTGTCAGTATATTATTTTTCGACGCTTTGAACTTCATTGTCGACGCTGCATCGACACCAACGTTCTTTACAAGCGTTCTTATGTTGAGCGAGATTCGACATTTTTATACTGTTGTCATAAAAAACCTAAAGAGTGAAGAAGAGTTAGCACAGTTTGTTTCCAACGAACATTCATGCCACATATATGTTGTTTAGTATAAGAGAGCTAAAACACAAGAGTTCTTTCAACAAGTCAACAACTTTTCGCTTTTCAAAGCGAAGAGAAGAGTGCACAGTTTTGACGCACGCCAAATTACTAGTAATTATAATCTGTCAGTTTATAGTTACCTAAAAGAAAGATGGCTCGCATTTGAAAAACTTCAGTTGACAAACTAAAGATATTTTAATGGGACCTAGTGGCGTGGAAGTGGCTCTCCTGTTCTAAGACGGAATGTCGATCCAAACGTTAAAAAATCTTTCCCCATGTTTCCTCTTTTCCCAACAAAGTCGTTCCTCCTTCAGTCACGGCGATAAAAGTCCGAGGCAATATTCCCAAGCGAGAAATCGCGGTGACTATCTTACAGGAATTTTTCTATTCTCAATAGCACGAGCGGCGGCGGGCAGTTAGAGCGGGCGTTCTGTCGCAATGCAATTAAGATAAGCAGTGCAGATATTTATAAGCACATTGATATTGTGGTCCGTGAGCGGTGTTTTGACATAGTTACCGGTGTCCTTTAAGCAAATAGATACGCGGCGGTACCCCGCATACGTATTTTGGAGCGAATGGCCAACGTGACTGCCCGGAGGTGCGACGCCTCGGAAACTTCGGAATCAGACACGTTCCATTGTACGGAGCATTTAGATTTGGCGGTTGACTGCTACGTAACGCATAATCGCGTCCTCGTATCTGCGCGCTCGCGCCCGCGCGCGCGACGTTGTGCAAATGGCGCATTACGCCGGGAAGATAACTCGCCGCGGGAAAAAATTTCCCGCCACTTTACGCTCGCCCGGAAAGCGATTTTCGCACCGCAAAAGCATTGTTCCCTGGAATGAAAATGCCTTGGTTCTCGTTGATTTCCCTCGCCCCCCTCCGCCACTCCCTTTTTTTGTCGATTGCTCGAACAGAGAAGCTTCGGTGAGAAGTAAAGGAAAATCATAGTCAGGGCGAGGTCCAACAGTACTCTTAGTTTCTTCCTACTTGAGAGTTCAACAACGTTCTCCCATCAAATTCGCAAACGAATGAAGAATAATATCGGAATGATAGAAAAATGCACGCCTCGTCAATGAAAATTATTCATTTGAGAAAAACCCGAGTACGGCCATGAACTGTCGATTCACAACCATCTGCCGCATACCCTTTTAAAAGTATCACTCCCTTTTTTTCACAATGAAAAGAATAATTCGAGTTTTGGGTAGGTTTGCGATAGGTCTAGAGGTCCTAACGGCTTTTACAAAACAGTTTTGAGAAATTTCCCAAAGTAAGGGGCATCAAGGCTGAAAAATTTGAAAAAATCATTTTTTTGAAAGGGCTTTACAAATTTTGTTTTTAAATCTTCCATATCTTTCAAAAAATCAACTTTCATATCTTTCAAAGAAACAACAACAAGCTTTCTGTTACACACCGCCAGATAGCTCCCTCATTGGACATCAAGGATCACCACGTATATTGACCCTTCCCGGCATTAGGGCAGCGAAATTGGAGAAGAAAGAGAACATTTTTTAAATTACTCATGAACTCTAAAACTATTTCAACACTATCCGAAATTCTAATTATTTTTCTAATTTCCAAAAAGACGGGGTGCTAACTTCACAGGGGTCTGTGACATGTTTTTTTTGCGGATCGAAATCTCAGGGAAATGCAAGACGAAAATGTTGCTTTTGTTGTGGTTCATGTTCCTCGGTCGTGCATTTTCGTATCTGGGTTGCGCGAGACGAATGTTTTATTATTGAATGATGCTGGGAGAAATAAAGCGTGGAAGGTATGACAGGCGTCTCGAGTCTTCTGTAATTCGAGGCTTGTGTTATTCGCCACGCGAGCGAGAGGAATTCCTCGAAATCCCGCGGGGTGATCGATATTGCTTTCCGCGGATTTTATTTTTACATAATTCGTAATGGCGGGTAAGATTGCGAATTCCGGAACGGTGCGCAATTTTCGCCCAAATTTAATTTAGGCCTTCCGCGCGAGCGCATATACCTCGCGTTTTATTTTACGGTTAAACTCCGGAATCGCGTCATTTAAAGCACTGCGTACGTTTACTTTAAGCGCGATCGACGGAGCGTCGATACTTTCCCCGTCCCTTATCCGATGGAATTAGTTAATGAGTTTGTGGAGAGAGCTAAATTTGTGGAAATAAGCAATAATCGATAATAATTAGACTTAGCGTTTCGTTCAGTATTCAAATGGCTCATTGCTATCATTGTAACATGCCTCGGTTGACTAATATTGCACAATAAATTTCCCTTTGATTATCAGTTCTTTGTGCATCGAATATTCAACGTGCACGGCGCACAGCGGTGTAAAACGCGGAAGAAAAACGCGAACGAAACGGGCGATTTTAAATTACCTTTTCCCTTTGCCGAAACGCTCAACGGTTTGCTGTTTGCTAATCGTTAAACTTATTTATGTCTCGATTACTTCGCGGCGATTTTACAAATCATGGCTATTTTTTAACATGCTCTTTTTCTCTACAATTGATGCGTTGTTTACGAAGATATTGTTTCGCGTATATCGACTCGGCTGTAATGTGATTAATTGATATTATCCATTTCTTTTGTTCCCATTATCGCCGCTGCTTTTCGCAAAATACAGTTCATTAATTCACACACCGGGTATATTTTATACGTTAACTCCTCAGTTGTAAATTCAACACTGCGTGATGCACGAACGGAAATGCATAGCAAATATTTGCTCTTAAAATATTTGTACTGCGAAGACATCTTGAATATCGTATGACATGCTATTATATCACGCGCTGGAGCCTATTCATGAAATTCATTATACGTATTTTACACGAGTGTAAATACTGCAATTGCTGAAAAATGTATAACACGGCATTTTAATTAAAACACTTCTTTGTCGATCGGCGTGCCTTCGATGATTACGTTACAATTATTCGCTTGCTACCTCGCCTGTCTAAAATATTAATAACAGTTTGCTTGGTACTACCGTTCTATTTAACGTGAATTTTTTGGCTTACGATGTAGTTCTCATACGTTTTCACTGGAAATGGAAAAAAGCGGACAAACTGCGGATAAACTTTCGCATCGTCGGAAGAATACACGTATAAAAAATGTAGGAGATAGGCAAATACGTATAATGGACAACTATTTACAGACGACTGGCATTTTTTTTTTCAGGTTGTACATTTTTGACACTCTGCAGTCGTGACAGTGCAATCAGCGCTCAGGATACACTACATGAGAAGAGGACTTTGTCAGGGGTGAGTGATACGAATTGCACGTTTAACGAAGCGCATGATGATTCGGCAAACATTCGCCAAATTCAAATTCGTTTTTCGACGATTAAAAGCCGGCTTCGGGCGGCAACGCGATGCTGCGTCTGATATCGCTTTGAATACTCGCATGACGAGAATGTTGATCCTAAATGTAAACCAGTGTTACAGTCCCGGCAGTTCCGATGCCGAGCGTTATTTAACTGCCAAAGCAGTGCCAACACGCCCCTTTCCATTATCTGCTACCTCTTGGAAGTTCGCTGCGAGTCCTGGCGTTATGTTTCGTTAATCTATCCCCGAAACAATGTTGCTACAGTCTTGGCACCGCTGCCAGCGGAAATCGTTTTAAATGTTATGCCGAGGGATGTGCCGGAGGTTCGCCTGAGTTATGACATTATGAAGAGGCAGGCACATGAGGGAACGAACGCATTTCCACACGTATTCGTAACACGCGAGCGTCCGATCCGCCGAAACGATACTCTCGTACCTGCGATCCTTTTCGTCATCCCTGGGATAATGACGCTTCGCGAGATATCGAGCTTTGCCTTCGTCTCGTTTCCTGATGATACTCGTTTAGGCAAATATACGGTAAAAAAAAAACATGGCGTTTTGTCAAGGTTATATTACGTATTCAGCAACTACACGCAATATTTTTACTATTACGAAAAATGTATACCAATAGACATTTTCCATGTTTGTATCGTCGTCGTTCCCAAAGCACATTTACAGTTGCAAAAAGATAACTTAAGTCCTTTCTCGTAGATTTCTTTAAACGGTCACGTAAGAAACGTACTGGTTATCTATTGCAAAGAACAGTTCGCAAAGAACATTCATTTATTCTCGGCAAATGAAATTATCCAAAAACCGAATACACTGCACAGTCATGGTCCGCCGTTCTATATTGTAAATAATAAAATAAATGTAACTGCCACAATTAAATTTCTCGCAGTGCGCTAAAGTGACAAATACTCGTTGCAAGTTACGTTGCATAACTACGTACCATGTAACATGTAAAGATTAATCTTCGCGCAATGTTTATACCGGTATACCGGTCATGCTTGATTTAACCACGCGACAATTTGTGCCTTGTTGTATGCGAACTAACCAAGGAGATCGCGGATCCATCCGCGTGACTGGATTAAGGTACAAAATGGCGGGATAAAAGTTTTATTACGGTAATCGGCATGAGCAAAACGTCGAAAAAAGGTAATTCGGCGGGAATTTATAGCGTCGTGCGTATCTTGGACAAGTTTAGTATCGGTTTAGTTTCACGAGGACTTACGGGAATATTCGCTCACCGATTGGAAACACAAAGTCGTAACAAGCGTACACACCTGAGGCCCATAAACACGGATAGCGGAGGCGAACTCCCCCGTGTCGCGATGCAGGCAATAACAGTGCCTTTAGTTGCCTCGGCTAAACTTAGTCCATAATCAACTTAGCTCGGTAGGCACGATCGCTCTTACGCAGTCATAGGAATACTTCTCGGCCGGTGCCTCCGCCTCCGCCGCCGAGAGGAAAAAAGGCCGCTACTCCAAACAGCCGGCTATTCGTATCTGCCGTTTACGCAAATCTGCTCGAGAATAAGTGAATTCTGTCTCGTGTTCGCGAAACGACTTGTGCAATTCTTGTTACATAAGTCGTTTGATTATTATGCCATAGTAAAATCGTGGTTGTCGATGTCACAGTTTAGTACAGATATTATGGTTATACCTGTGGACATTACAATTCTAACGTTATTGCGTTGCATTTCGCTAACGTTAACGATTATCGATTACTCACGGCGTAACAACCGTAAAAGATGTAGGACATGGTGGGATTAATTGCGTGTACCTAAATTACGCAATTGCTGAAATTATTCTGAAAAATAAACTATTGCGTAAACAGGGATATTAAACGTGGTATACTTGTATTTCCGCTAAACATGTTTTCTTCCCCGCGACGATCGATCTGTCCAGAGCAAATACGAAGGCTCGTGAATTCGGGTAAATATTATTTCGGCCAAATAGCTGAATCATTTTAATAGCTGGCGACAATCGGACGTGCGTGTTCGGCCCGGCCGCAATAGTCTCCATCGAAAAACGTTAATTGAAAGATCGGCGTAATTTTTCGTCCGTTGGAGAAACCAGGCTGGAATTTCTATTAGCGATGTAACGGGGTAACGCGGCGGCTCAAGGGCGAGCCGAGGAAATTTATCGGTGAGTGGTTTAACTACGCAGTTGCGTGGGGTTTCTCCTTTAATTTCGTATATCGGAGTGGACGATCCTTATCCGGGCATATTGCTGGCGGAGTGGTGCCTTAGTGGATGGGAGGGTGGGTGGGGGTGGATAAGGTTGATCGTACGTTTGCGTGTTCAGCGTGAATCTTCGTCCTTCGCAGCGTCGAGAGGAGGGGGGCGGCCCGGCCGAATCGTAATATTCGACGCGGTTCGACGTATAAAGACGTTGACCTTAATTCCGAATTCACACTCGAGACGCGGAGATACGTTTGCCGGATTTAATTATGATGGATCCGTGAAAGCGTAATTATTTTACCTCGGTCGTATTTCAGTTGGCCGACGTCTATTAAGAAATCAGCTTTTGTTGCACGCGACCGGCGAAACGTTGCTCTGGTAGAAATGCCCTTCGAAGCCTGGCGGAACGCGAAGCTCCGAGCAAAGACACCTCGATAGAAGTCCGCCAGATTTAATTCCTGTTTATTTACCCTGCCGTTTCGGCGCACGCGTCTTACGCCAGGCCACCGCGTCCGACTAACGTTAACAGATCGCCAGATGTTGCCGCCGTTCATCGGTATTCCGCGCGCGACGGAAAAATCTATATTCCGTATGCATCGATGGCCGCGATTCAATCTACCACAATTGATTCCATAACTCTAATGCATTGTGAATCAAACTTCATATTTGGAAAGTAAGACGTCTCTTAACATTCCTCCCGGGTAATGCGGTACGCGCGGCCTCTTTCCATCCGCCGGCTCTTTATTTCCCGATTCCCTAGCAGAGGAACGTCGCGCTCCGATTAACATTTCCGCGGGACATTGACCTTGCGAGATGTCGCGGCTCTGGTTTATTGCACACGGTGAAGTCGCGAGACGCGTCGGCTATCGAGGCGGGAATTTCGATCGAGCCGCGAGATTGCGCAAGGATACACATCGAGTTGGTTTATACAAAAGTTTTATATATTTTCTGAGGAACGGTCGGTTAGTTGTTGCAAGTTTGACCTTGTTTCGCGCGGTGCGAGATGCATTAAAACATGTAGTTTGCAAAGTACATAACTGTGCAAATGTTACCATCTGTCTATTTTCATACCAAGCGTGCCGTGTTGGTATAATGCACGCACTAAAATTCCGCACTCAAGTGCTTTCCGCCAGTAACATTAGTTTCGCACCTCTGAGAAAATCGTTTCCCTAATTTTTCACGCTCCTTCTTGGCAAGTCTCTCGCTCGCTTGTCACCTACTCTTTCCGGTGGCAATGCATTTCCGTTGTTTCATTCAACTGCGGCAATTTAAATATTTGTTCCAAGCGGGTACATAATTAATCTTTTCATGCTCGCTCTTCCGTCTGGTTATACACGACGTTTCGCATTCCTTTTGCAGTATTTTTAAATACACGCCAGACATTCCATTGCGTTAACAAAGCAATTGTTGCTGTCGAGTATATACGAGCACTTTTAGCAATGGACGAAATAAAAGAAACAGCGTGTATCTTACATAACCTTCTTTCGTTACACGGGTTTCGATCGAACAGCGTAAGTGAAACGATAAAAAGAGAAGCGAGTAGCGTGTAAAATAGTTCGTTTGCCGGGTAAATCCGTACGTTCGATGATAAAATTAATCATCCGACGCGATGACAAACGAGGCAGCAACCCCCGCAGTTAACACAGCTCTCCATCCAATGACTTTCTTTTTTCGAGAGGGTGTTTTCCGCGACGGGAAAAATCTTTCTTATCGCGCCTTACACTTCGGAGTCGCACTGTCGCTGGAGGGTGGTTTCTTTCCTCTTCCTCTCGCTCTTTTTTACGCGTCGCCGCTGCGCGGATAATAGCATACACGCGGCGAGAGGGAGCCGATGGTTTCGCGAAGCGAGAGCGACGAAAACGGAAGAGGGCAGAGGTGGCGGAGGTGTTAGCGGTAGAGGAAGAAATGAAAATGGGGAGGGAGCGGCGGTGGCGGAGGCGGCACGAGGGGGAGGGCGCTCGCCGCGAAGGAACCGAGAGCCGAGCGGCGATGCCTCAGTGACCGAGCTTATACTCCCTCGTACATTGCTCGTAAGTGCGTGCCTCGCTTTCACTTTTCATGACCAGCTTTTCCATCTTTTCCCACACCGGGAAAACTTGCTCGCGGGATATTTATAGCAACGTTGTTACGTTCTAGACATGTGCGGTAAATGCACTCTCCTGCTGCTAACTTTCCTACGCAAAGTGTAATGATCACGAGTGTGTATGCGTCGCAAGTGTCACATTGCATATAATACGGTTAAAAAGGGAAGAAAGAAGGAAACGTAAACGGTGTTGTGCACTCGGCATCTTTCCTCTCCTCTCGCGCGCTTTTGTTTTTCTTTTATTCTCCTTTCTCCAACCGTCGCTCCTCTTGCGTTTTGATTGTGATAGCAGTTCTGGAATAAGTTCGGAGATTCCCCGGCGAAGCTCGCATCGGTTATGGAATACCAGGTTTGACAAAAGTGAACGAATTAGTGGACGGGAGGTGCGCATGTTTCACACAGAAGAGACGCCGGGCGGCAAAAAACAGTGTGATTCGTTGGCTGTGAATAAAAAATAAGTCGGCTGGAAGGGAGAACCCTGCCGCTACATCATCTTGGCAAACATGGTCGACCTCATTGCTTTGCCGGAAATTTCTTATTTCTACGATGATTTGATGGTATGCATAATGCATTAAAAGCGCATTCGTAAATTCCCCGCAATTGACATTAAATTTCGCTATTGAATTAACATCGCATCGATCAATCAATCGTAGCTGTATTCATTACGGAAGACGGAATATTTCGCACGATTCCGCTCGCAAATTGCAATATTCATGTAATTACGACGTAACGCACGGTGCATTACGTTTTACACAATTAATTAATCATCGCATTGCTATTCTTTCTACGTAGTCATGCACCACGAATCTAGATGCTCGATCAATAATGCAGAGATATCGAATAGATGGCATGTATACACGCGTTTGCTTTACATAATTCAATTAATAGATGTCTCCATTATGAAATTCAAATCAATTACCCGCATTATCGATCATATCGCCTATAAATAATTATTATCACGTGTAACTGAATTTCGCGTCCTGCGCGAAAGAAACATATTCGGAACGAGTTCTCATTAGCATTCCGCCATTCCGCATTCTCCGGCGAAACATTCACCGCGTCCTTTTCATATTTTTTTTTTCTCATCTTACAAAATATGCGTCAGCCTTTTATTTTTGCCGGAATTTCCAACTTTGAAAAGTCAGTGGTTCTTGTAAACTTTGGTCAGACGGAAAACAAAAGATGCAAATGTAAATGAAGATATGAAGTTGCCGAGCTCGAGGGAATTTCTCAGCTGCTTTTGGGCGAAGGGGTTGTTGTCGTGTGCAACATAGTATTGTAATCACATCCACTTAGTTGTTACGCAAATTAGACGAGCGAACTTATAAGCGTATCAAAAGTTATGGAACGCGCGGCTCAAAGAATTTGTAGGTGTTACCGTTTCCTTCCCGCCGCCGATACTTTCATTGCGGAGACTTCGCCCTAACTTATTTCCACGTTTCGACGTGCATACGCGTTAATTGAAGTGGAGAAACGTTCGCGAAACAAGGGAGAATGAGATGCCCGCGGAACGAAAGAAATAATGAAAGTATTTGTCACGCGCGCGGCGCGTTAATTAGGTAATTGGATAAAAAGCATTTAGTCACGTTAGGCTCCTGATATCAAAGCGGCACTGCGAGCTTTGCCGCTTGACGCGCGCGTGATATACGGGCTTTCGTGAATTTCATACGAATTGGGAGAACTGGAGAGCCTACAACGCGCTATCGTTGACAGAAATACGTATGAGCTATGAATTTCGTATGGACTATCTCTCGGCTCGGAAGCTCCGAAAAGAAGGCAGACCGTGGAGACTCGGGCAGCCAGCTCGAGGGTTCCGCTTCAGTGCAGCCTTTTAAATTTTATAATCCTCCCTAAAATATAGCCGCTTCTGGAGAAACTACAATCTTCCACTTGCGAGTTATGACGTTTGCCGTGTCTCCCGCCCTGCCCCAAATGATCGCCGTCATTAAGCTGACGCGGACACCGCGTTTTTCTTTTCCGCGAGGCCTCGTTATTCCCGTCAATAAAGACCTGGCGACCGGTATCGCGGGAAATTCATGCGTTTTATTAAACGTCACTCGCGATCGAAGCTACGCCGCATTTGCGCGCATTCGCCGAGCGAGCAGCTGCGCTGCGAAAATGATATTTATTCCTATCGCTAAATTTCATTGACGTGAATCATGTTATCGCAATAAAACGCGGAAGTAAATATCACCGGCTGCGTGCGCCGCGCCGCGGACCCGCCGATTCCTGTAACAGACGTTGTTATTTAGGAGACTTGACTCATGTGTAACTTCGATTGCCGAGGTGCGCTAATAGAACAGTAAAAATAGAATGCCCCGTATGTAAAATTTTCAAGAGCCGCTGCTAATATGTACCGTATTCCCGGCCAGCCGATACTTCTCCTATTTATTATCAATCCGCTAATGCAGAATTTATCTGTTTTTCAGTGCGCTATAACGTCGCCTCGATTAATCAATTTGCAACGGATAATGCATTTTGTAGGATAATATGTTTTGCTCAATTTTCACTTATCTCCCTTTTGAATATTAATTAGCATATCTCTGACTACTCGTGCGTACAAGTGAGCGTTGATTCTTAATGGTAACGACGTATCTGGTAACTTTGACGTCATCGACAAATTATTCCTCAGTCCGACTCTGGTATCGGTAGTCCGCTGTTACGTACAAGTATAAAACTGAATACAAATACATTTTCTTTACGATTGTAACGCAGAATGTACTTTCGAAGGCAAACTTTTAATCCACTAATGTTTTATAATCGCGCATTCAGCGTGGCGGCATGGGAGGGGGAGGGGGTAGATAAAACTTGGTTTATCGATTGTCCGCGAAAAAGGCCATAAAACTCCGATTGCCTCGCATCGAACGCGAGAAGCAAACACGCACAATTTATTATTAAGGTCACATTTACACGGGAATCGTGAATTTTTTCGTTCACTTTTTCCGTAGTTTATGGGTAACGAGGAAAAAAGCTGCAAAAGTTGCTCAGCTATCGACAACTCGAATTAACGGTAGACTCTTGCCGATGATGAACAGGAGAAAGAAATTCGTCAAAAGTCGGACGGCAAATGTTGCCCGACGGGGAAAAGGTGACTGCGCTTCGAACTCCATTACTCGTATTAACGGTTTCGCTTCACAGCGGTTTTTTAAGCCCGCTTTAAACAAATGAACAAAACGAGAATTCTCGAACTGTTAACAACGAAAATAAGGGACGAGGGAGGGGGATGTTGGAGGTGCAACGAGGAAAAAGATCGTGTCGGAGAGCAAATACGCGAAAGGTAGTTTTGCGTGTGCGACATGTGGCGATAAAAAAGGCCGTGGCGACGGTATCGGCGAAATTCACTCGTCATATACACGGATGCCGGGACGCCGCAGCTGCTCTCGCTACGAGGCGAGACTACTCTGGGCGAATATTGCTTTGATCCTTTGATCGCGCGGTAAGAGTGCCCAGACTGAATTTAATTAGGGCTCTTAACTGCGCAGGGCGTGGCAAGCAGCGGGAACAGGTTATGTCAAGGGGTTGAGGTTGCCGGAGGATCCGGTAAAAGCTCCGATGAGGCCGATGCGTGCTCCGAGATCTTCCCTTTGAAGGCGCGATGATATTTCCGACATGCTGATGACGCCGTCGCTTCTTGCCGCGATTGTCATGCAAATCACGAGCGCGGCAGACGGCGACTATTGGGCCGATATTAAGCCGCAAACAGCGTCGCGCTCTCTTCTCGTCTGTTCTCTGTGTACCGCTCGCGCGTACACCCACCGTTACAATCGGACTTTTTATTCCTCCGCTCGTTAACTGGAATTACGCGGGATAATGAATGACGAGGGGTGCAGCAAATTGATATCGATGGACAAACAGCCTTGGACAACTTTCCAGCGACCGCCGGTTTTCGTGCACCGCCGTTTTAACGAGCCGCGACAATGCTCATCGAATAACGATGCCATGTCTTGTGCTTCTCTGGAACGGTTTACGTTTCATCGCCTCGCGTGCCGCCGGCCGCCTGCCACTGTCTACACTCGTACTTGCATAATTCACAGACGCGTAAACACACGCCCATGTGGCTATCGTAATTAGTTTTACTTCGCGAATAAACGTGTTTTATCACCGCGCAAGACATTCGTGCCGGGCGAGGACGCGCTGTTAATTAAAAAGGGAAGAGAAAAAAGAGAAGGACGAAGGCAAAGGGGGGGGGGCGAAGAGAAGAGAAAGAAGGACGCGCTGCGGCTTTTGCTTTATTAAAATCGTTTGCAGCGCGAGGGTTCGCATCGCGCTTAATTGCCGGCCGATGTAACTTGTGGAACGGTTACGGGGGCCGGGGATGGGGCTGGGGGCGGGCGGGCCGGAACCCCCGGGACGGATGGACGTCGATAATAGGAACGTGTCGTAATGACGCGTCGCTCGGGCATAGTTCATCTGACGGCGATATCTCGACCTCTGCCGGGACCCCCACTTCACTTTGTCGAACAGTC
>JABFPT010002205.1:0-14021 GCA_022817245.1 Nixonia krombeini
AAAGCGGGAGCGAAATGGAGCCGCGGCGAAAAAAGCGTGTTGGGGGGAAGGCGCAAGGTGGGGTTGGTGCAGCGCTGACGTGCGGGCGGGGGTGGCGGGCGGGGCTCTCCGTTACGGGGGAGCTCATCTCCCGTGGGGTCGGCGGTACGAGGGGGGGCGAAGGGGGGGTAACGAACGAGAGTCGATGCGAGCTTCGCCCGTAAAGGCTAAACTCGCCCGGCGGAACTTTTTTCTCACCGACCGCGGCGCGGACGGACACGACCCGGGTGGGGGGCTGATGAAAGGCACGCGGGGGACGGATAACGAAATAAGGCCACGCCGTCGACGCGGAAAACGCGCCAGCTTGCGTTGAATCTCGCGGGCGGTCTCGCGACGGTCGATTTGTCCATTTTTCCTTCTGCCGAACCATCGTCGTCCAATTACCAGTTGTGCTAATTTCACTCAAGCGACTCGAGTAGAAAACGCGCGTGAATCGAAAGATGCTGCACGCAAAGCGGTGCTGTGGAAATCGCGTTTATTGAAATCGTAAATGCTGCCATTTGGAACAGGTAAGTTAGCTCGCGTGGAGGATAGTCGTGTTTATCGCGAGCTCGACAAAGGATCGCCAGGGGTGCGCATCTCGCGAGCAGGAGGAGGAGGGGAGACCCACGCGTCGGCGATTAACGCGCTAATGAATGGCATTTTCGCCCGCGAGTCGCCGAAGCCGGTCCTGGCGCACGCCAAGTCCACGCGAGTGATCCGCGACACGCTCGCGCGGATCGATGAACGGACGGTGAATCGCCAGGTGAGCGGTAATTGCGACCGGCGTGCTCGCTACGTCCGCGCAATCGCGCTCGGCGAGCTGATTCTACCGGAGTAATTACACGCGGCCTGACCGACGACGAGTGATAACGATCGTACGGCGTTAACGGATACGTTAAGACGGTTCTGGCGAACGCACCGACACATAGCAAGGGAAAGTCGTCGACGGCCGGTTCGGAAGCGCGTTTCGTCGACAGGCCTGCGACGCGTATACGACACCCGCTTGTACAAACACAGCGACGCCGGGCAGACGCACGCGAGAAGTACGCAACGGGGGTTGAAACGGATCGCCGCGTGGTGGCCCGGTTACCGAAACGAGCTCATTTCCGTGCAGAGCAGCTGCCCCATAGAAGCCGCTTTTTTTTTATGTTTACACACTTGAAAACGCACCACCAAGCCTTTCCCATATGTCCCACATTTTTCACGTTCGAGCCGTGCATATGTTTCTACCGAACCGCCGCCGCTCGCGCGATCGAACGGTGTAGAACAATGCGGCCCCACTTGCCGCGACTAATCGCTCGCCGGCCTCTCGCGCCATCGCCGATCCTTTGCGAGCGATTCCAATTGAATGTCGACAGCGAAACCACTACGCCATTGCACTCGCCTTCGGAACAACAAATGTCTCTACTACTGCCCTGTGCGCGGCCGTGAACCGTATACGTTATTCTGTATCGAGCGAAGCTACCGTTTCTTTCCAACCTCATTCAAACCTTTCTTTCGCCGGCGAATAAACGTTACGCAATTAAAATGCACGCCACTGGCGTTCACAGTTTCTGTGTCTGCGTTAAATTACACGTTCCATTTCTGGGAAACTCTGCGTTGCAAGACCGCATATATTTTCCAGACCTTCTCGTTCACGGAATGTTTCGTTTGTTCGGGGTAGGAACTGTGCAGCGTTGGTGAAAGTTCCGGTGCATCTGTCGGATGTGGCAAAGCGAGACGTGCCAGGAATCCTCGAGGAACGTTTCATGCCGAGCGATGATTTGCATCGCCCGACGATCGGATGGACAAAAGAAGCGGGACGCGTGATTCGTATCAATTAACGAAGAAGATCCTCCCGCGGGGACGACACGCCATCGAGCAGTCTTCGCCGAGATGCCGCGTGCGCGGTTCAACGATATTCATTCCCGCTGGAAGGAATGGCCTTCGGCAGTGCGGTTTTGCGGAATGGCTTGTGCCAGAGCGTAATGAGTCCGCGGCGAGAATGAGCGATCGTCGGACGCTTCACTGCCACAATGAAGAGGAGAAGCGTTTTCAGCCGAACAACAGCTTGTATGTCGGTGACATTACAACCGCGTAATTCGATCGATGGAACAGTCGCGAGCTTACGTACGGCTTTTCCACAACCGCCTCTCGGTCGCGACAACCGACTCGCCATCGCCGTTCACCATTATTGCGAACGAATTAGTGTTCGGGATATTTATGTCCTGGAGTTTTCGACAGGTTTTAAAACAAGTTCTGGAGAATTGAATCGAAATAAGGGACGTAGATATTAGGAAAGTTAATGCGGCGGGAAGTAACCCAACTACGTTCAAAATTTTTCGCCCTGTAATTCTGCTCTATTTAAGAATTTTCAAAAAAACGAGAGACTATTTCGTTCCGAGTGATGGGCCGGATCCAGCGTACTAAAGCACGCCGATGTGAACCAATAATACGGTCTGTGAATACGGTTATGGTGCGAACAGTTCCGATTTTATCCCCACCAATTTTCGACTTTTTGCTAAAAAAAAATAACTTCTGGTCGGAAGTGCCGCAAATGCGACTCAGATTCGAACTCCTCATCGCAACGCGCGTCATACAGTGTGTAAAACAGAAGAAAATTTGTTTCAAAATTTTTGCGAAATTTTTCAAACATTTTCCGGTTTATCACCATCATTGTACACTTTTTTCCGAATATCTCCGCTCCTAATGACGGGAAGAGTCAACATAGGGGGTGATTCTTGATGTGCGTCGCAAGATCTATCGATTGGTACATAATACAAAACCGAAAGCCGAAGTTGATTTTTCGCAAAAAATTGAAGGGGTACCCCTTTGGAAAAATAGCGAAAAATCAACTTCGGCGTACAACTTTGACTTACACACCGTTGGATAGATCTCGCGACGCACATCAAGAATCACTACCCATGTTGACCCCTTCTGCCATTAGGAATGGAGATATTGAGCAAAAAAGAGAAAATTGGTGGAGATAAAAGTGAAATTATTGGTGTCATAACCGTAATTAAAAGCCGTATTACTGATTCGCATCGATATGCTTAGGGTCGTTGGATAGGTCTTGATTTTCGGAACAAAGTGGTATATTGTTCATTTATGAATCCCAAAATAGGAGCGAGTTACACGGCGCAGATTTTGAAATTCGGTGGATAACTCTCCTCCCTGCCCGATTTCCTCTTTTTTCTTCAATATCTCTGCCTCTTGTGGTTGAAACGGCTAATGTTGGAGTGATTCTTGATGTCCACCGCGAGATCTATCGATTGGTATATAATACAAAACTGGAAGCCAAAATTTATTTTTTCGAAAAAAATTGACGGTTTTTCGCAAAAATTATGGAATCACAACTCGCGCAGCAAGCGCTTCTGACTGCAAATGTTTTTTCTTGTGGTTTTTCCTTCTGTACTCTGCGGAACGTGCTTTCAACACGGTATTATTATTCAAATTTGAAGGGATTATCGTCTATCGCGAATGCGGTCGCGATAGTATTAAGGTTTTACATAAAGATGCGACGGAGTGTCGAGTGAGTTGACGCGGGAGCGTTAGGCGATTAGACATGGCAGCGTCTACGATTGGCTCGTTTCCAGGCGAGCGGGCGTAAATGCGCGTAAAGCAAATCGAGCACTCTTTCATCTTGGAAACAGACACCTGGAATTTTCGTCCTGGTCGAAGACGGTCGAGACGATTTCTCAAACAGATCCCTTTTCCTTTCTTCGGCCGCGCTGCGCCCATTATGGTTTCACGTGTGCCTGCTGCTGCCGCTGCTGCCTCGGCTCCTCGCCAGTGTGTTGGACCGCCGCCCCGCTCCCTTCTCCACCCTCCACCGTCGCCTCTACTACCGCTGCTGCTACTACTACTAAGACTACCACTACTACTACCACTACTGTTATGCTCGTCCACGCTCCCTCAGGCCGCTCCGTGAGCGTGGCATCCGTGCACATGTTTGCCGAACGCGTGAATGCACCGCATCCGCCAGCGCTGCCCTCCCGAGCCCAGGGAAATAAAAATTTGAGACGGCTGAGATGAAATTCGTGAACGACGGCATTATTCGAAGCGCCATCGGCGCAAGATTTATGGCAACCTTGTCAGACGGCCGCGCGTAAAGGCCGAATAAGTGCGGCATTAGCCTTAATCATCGGAACGCGTTGTCCGGCTTCGCGTCTTCTTTACCGGAGAGCAACGCCGCTCACAATAAACATTAGCCTCGTTGAACATGCCGGCTGTAAAAGATAATTCCACATGTGCCCTTTTCCCGACAATGTCTCAATGACGTTTTCTCTTTCCGTTTCAGAAACTGAACGGTTCTCGGATGCCCGGGCTATGGAGCCTCGCCGACCAGGAATAGGCAAGTAAACACCGTTACTGTACTCTTTTTCAAGGCAAACCGGCAAGTTTGAAGGATCAACAAATAGATTATTTTCGGTACTTTACGACGGGCCTTCGGAACAGCAGATGTACACGCCTGTGAATAACTAAACTGATTATCGTTGCAAAATTCCTGACCATACTCAACTTCGCTCCGTGTACAAAGCTCCACGCCGTAAAATTACGCAAAATGGTAGCAATTGATTTTTTGTCAATGTTTCTCAACTCTTCCCCATAACCCAAATCCCCTTCTTTGACCTTTGACAACAGCGCCGGAAAGCGCCGTCTGTTCAATTTCGCTCCTCGTCGATCATCCCGCCGATGTAAAATGAACTGCATTTTTAACGCTGGCTTCGTCGCTCTTCCCCCACCCCTCGCCCAATCCCGGTCTACCTAACTGCAAGCGACGGTGCACCGCGTTTCCATCGGGTTCGCTCGACCTTTCGAAAATTCTTCTTCCGCCGCGCTTTTCCGCGTTCCGCTTTCTCGAACCCAGGCAGGAGGGGATTACTCCGAAATTCAGTCGCAAACGGCGCGGAAAGTATCGGATAACGCGGGAAAACGATCCTCTGCTTCGTCCGGCACATTCGCCACGGGCGCAAGACGCGCTTGCGAAACGCGTTATCGCCGTTGCGAAATAAAGTTCTTCGTGCATTCTCGGAGGTTGCGTCACTGCCGAATCCCGAATCGTCCGATGGTTCCGACGAATCACGTCGAGCGGCCGCGACGTGAGGCGTTTTTTGCCCCGAGATTAATGGTCCCTCTGTCGACCCCGCGGATAATTATGTGTCACGGGTCGAGGAGGCGAGGGGAAAGCGGGGGGAGGCGATATTTATGAACGGCAATCGGTCGTCAAATACTGGAACGGTGGAAGGCCGTTCTCGAGCCGTTCAGATCGCGGCCGTTTCTAATCACCCGTCGCGAATCGGATTCTTCTCGCTGCGATGCACGAGGAAACGTGGCAACGCCGCGTTTTCCCTCGGATTTCTTCATTATTACGGGACACTTTTCACCGAAATCTTGTATCCACCGTGTCGCCGCTCCGGATTTCGTTCCGATTGATCGAGCTGCATTCCGCTCGTCAAATTGGAATGCAATTTCAAGCGCGAGGAAAGTTTTCGAGTGGGAAAAACGAGAGCGCACTTACCGCCGAAGCGAAACGGCGACAAAAAAAAGTTACTTTAACATTTATGGCACGGCGGGTAATTCCCGTCAAGCAAAAGGGAACAGTTGCCACGGGAAAAAATGATCGCGCACATTTGTTGACGTCGCATTTGGCAAACCTTTACACGACGACTCGCAACTCGAGTTATGCCCTTTTCTAGCATAGCCGCCGGTCGCTCTTTCAATAAGTTCATGGGGAATAAATCATGAGGGAAGTTGAAATTGGTTCGTTCGTACGCAACTGCAATGCTCGATTTGCGTAAGTAATAAGTAATGAACCAGGAAAAAATAGTTTTTAACTCGCGCGACAACTTTCCTGTCTATGCCTTTATGCCACGCGCGGGGCAACAAAGAACTGGCGCAAATACCAGCAGGGAGGTACAATTAGGCCGGGTGAGAAGTGTAGTCCAACGACACGGAAGAGAGTCGAGAAAGACTAAGAGTTTCGGATGACTGTAAAATGGAATTTTATTTGTCGTTATTATAATTTCGTTTGTCGTTGAAAATCAGTTTTTCGACATCCCGCAGTTTGTTTCATTTGCATTCGATACAGCATTTGTTCAACACTATATAACACGCTATATTACAAAAAATACAATCGCAAAAGATGTTATGCACAGTTAAAGAGGAGTAATTATTAAATTTCAATTATATGCAAGTTAGGGAGTTTAGCGGAGCAATATTTCACATTTCCCCGCTGCTCGCTTCCCGACTACTTGTTTGTAAATTTGAAGTTACGAGCAATGACATTTACACTTTCTTACAACTATTCTAACTAAGCTTTGGAACTAAGTTTAACCGAGTTCGCAGTGCGAAATGCCGTAAACGCACGCATTCGCTGTAACTGCACTAAAATCTGCTTTTCTAACAGCATCTCCGCGCGCTCCATCTGGCGATGGAGCTCGAGGATGACGCGAGGTCAACGCGGTGCCCTTTCGTTAGGTCATTCCCGCGGCACTTCTGCCATCCGTCGCCCTTCGCCGTCCTTCGCCCTGTCTTTCATCGCATGCAAACGCTTCTCAGCGTTTGAAACAATCGTCGCGCCGTCGATTGATCATCCCGCGCTGCATTCACCCCTCTTCCCCCTCCCCGCGTGCTGCCATCCAGTTTCCCCGCGCTCCCCGATCTCCTCCTTTCGCCGAGCAATTAAGTTTTTCTCTGCCTCGCGGTATGAACATTAATTACAGCCATGCAATACCACTACACGTGTCTCGACCTTTTCCTTTGGAAAACGGATCGGAGCCTTCTCCTCGTCCTCCTCCTTCTCTTCCTCTTTTTCTTCTTTTTCTGCCTCTTCGTTCCTCCCCTGGCCGCACCAGCCTCCGCTCGCGCTCCGACCGGCGGCGATGGTACATTCGGAATCTCGGACCGCGAGGCCACGGCGTTGCTGAGAAACGCGTGAAAGTATTCCCCGGCGTTGCGAGAGGTGAGTGGCGCATCGAACGGTTCGGGATTCCTTCGCGCGATATCCCCACGAAGCGTGAGAGAGAGAGAGAGAGAGTGACCGGCGGCGGAACGACGCGGGCCGCGGGGGGGAGGCAGCTACGTATACGCGTCACTCGCCGTTTCGCAACCATCGTTCGTTCTCTCGAGACCGCCGATTTGATACGATGGCTCGGTCAAGCTCGAGACGGAGGCAACGTTCGCTCGAATTCGGGAACAGGCCGATCGATCGGCCTGCGACAGAGCCGCATCGGAGGAGCGGCCTGGCAACGCACTCTTACGGCTTCCCCGGCTCGTGTAATTAATTTCCTGTCTCAGCCTCACGAAACTCAAGAAAACGGAGAGCCGGCGGGGGCGCTTCTAAGGATTATCGCCATTTACGCGGCGCGCCGCTGCTCGCGTGGAAGCCCGCCTCGCTCCTGCCGACGCGCGAGGATCGTCTTTCGCCGGGATGTACGCTCTGCTTCGCCCGACGCTTCATCGGCCGCAACCCTTCCACGCACACTTTCCCCGCGCATCAACGAAAAACTCGACGCGTCGTGCCTTCGAGTTTCTTTCCCAGACCCGAACTAATTCAACGCATTTAATTAACATACTTTGCGAGTAAATATTTATATCGGTCCTTCAACTTGCCAACTTTCTCATACATTATTTATACAGATTTCGGCATTGCTTCGCGTGTCTTTGTGCAATCTTGATTAACGAGTTCATGAATGAAACGAGCGTTTGTTCAATATTCAGCAAGGTTACATTTAATCATATTTTTACTACTGGAAACGGAAGGAGAGGCGAAAGGTCAAATATCCCTTTGTAATAATCACTGTAACTCTTTTGTAAATGCACTTTCGATGCTTGGTCGACTAATGAGGGTGTTGCGGATTTTGCAGGAGATGGGAAGAGCGGACCGTCCGTTAACGAGGAACGAGCCAGGCGGTGCATCGCAGCGCAGTTGAGATAATACACGAGCAGTAGTTTTCAACCGCTGTATCAACGGATGCTCGACATTGCGGGGACGAATCCCGCCGTCCGCTCGACTCCAAAGCCACGAGGACACCGCTCGTGCCACCCTTCGTGCACATCTGGCCAGTGCGCGCCCCCGCACACACACGCGCAGTCACGCAGCCCCGTTACAGACTCTCGGCCGAGCGTCTCTCCGCCACAACTGTAGGAACAGCGCGGCGGAATAATTAATAACTTCGCTCTCTGTGTCGAGCCGTGCCGTCCGAGATTGAAGAAGTCTAGAGGAATGTAAAAGGAGGAAGGTGGAAAACGGGAAAAGAGAGAATATCGCCGTCCAGTTGGATTCCGTTTGCTGAACGTTGGCTGCTGTAACACTTCCGTCAGATAATCCGCGATAAGTAGTCAGATCTGCTCAGTCATGACGTTGCTGCTGGAGATGGAGAAAGCTTCGCCAGAGACCCAGCAGGAAAGAGCCTTCGAGCGGGGCAAGGGCTATCGGAATTAAGACGGCGAAGCTCGCACTACTCGAGCAGCGGGAGAGTGTCAGGGAAGCCGAGAGCGAGTCGACGTGTGAGACGACGAGCGACGAGAGACGAGACAGGACGAGCGTGGTGCGAGAGCAGCCCGACGAGCCGATGTCGCTTCGGACGTACGCAGGAGGCGGGTGGGTCGATGTGCGTGCTTCGGAGACGAGCGTCGCCTCCTTCTGATCTCAGCGAGACGCGGCTGACCGGCGGCGAGAGTAGGTATGCCAGCGCGAGGCTTCCTCTGAGCGTGCATTCCGTGAAAGCAGCGAACGCAGTCGAGATGTCACGGAGACTGGTTTCGAGCGTGTCGTTGCTGCTAATGCTGCTGCCGATGCTGTCAAGCTCGGCCCTGGTGGTCGGCACGAGGAGCGACGGCGGCCCGAACAGCCCGATCTTTAACCTTGACCACACAGCCCTGGAGAAAAGTATTGCCGCCGTTTTTAACAAAGTGGCGCACAGCTCGGCGACGACGAAGCGAAGCGTGCCGGCGTACGAGGCGCAGATGTCGGCCAGCACGACGCTTTCAACCGTGCCCTCGCCTCTGACAACGACGACAACGGCGGCCAACGGGGCCACGACGCCCTTGGCGACCACTACGTTGCCCTCGGTCATTAGGTATCCTATACCAAGGTCCACCATTTCTCCGACATTCCGAGAGCTGCCGTCTTACGCACCGCCGTCGAGGGCGTTGTTCACGCCGCCTTTGCCGGCGGGTTACGTGAACCCCTTCGCCGACAAGCCTACACTGCGGGGGACGAACTCCGAGACACACTCTACGAACGTGCGCAGGCCGATTCCACCGCCCAGCCTGACACCGGCACACGAGCGAATACCCATTAGACCGCCAGATCTCGTGCAGGACGCGAATCATGAGCAGGAACAGCAACATCATCACGGGAAGGGTAAATCAGGCAAGGCCGAACAGCACAAGCAACACCGCCAACAGCAACACTCGGATTCGAGTGAGAGGGATAGGCGGAACAATACCGGCAATGAATTCGTGCCCACCATGCATTACCCAAGTATCTCCAGGATACTGTCCGGTAGCAACGGCCGAAAGCAAGACATACCGGACGTCCTGCTGAAACCCTTGCCTAGCAAAATCCCCTTAGCTCAGCCTACGGCTACGAGCACCACTACTCCAAGGACGACAAGCGAATCGTCAAATCACGTTACCTACCCAACTATCTTCAATCTGCCGAATACAAAACGCCAGCATGAGAACGACGACGAGGATGACGACGAGAACGAGAGTGGAGATAACGGGGACGAGGACGGCAGAGGAGAACGGGAGCGCGGAAAGGACAACGCTCGCCGCGAATCGAAGAACGACGACAATTCTGTACTGAAGACGGAGAGTATTGAAATCGTGGACGCGGAGCGGCTGCCGTATCCGCAACCGCAGCCTCCGGCACCCACGTCGAAGGAACCTCTGGACGAATCGATGGACGGCGTAGTGCCCCGTATCGACGGACACCCGCTCGAGTCGACGTGGCGGATCGCGTGGTCCCTTCACGTCTACGTTGCCGCAATTATGTTCACTTTGATGGCCCTTTACTCCATTTACAAAATCGTCCGTTTCAACGACGCGACGAATCTCGTCTCTCAGTCCTACTTCCTCAGCGTTCACTTGTTGCTGACAACCGTCTGCACGCTACGCTGTTTTCACTTGTTCTACGACGCGTATAACCTCGGTCATTCGTTGCCGGAGCCGCTGTCCAGGATTCTCATGTATCTACCGGCACCGCTACTATCGGCAGCTTTCGCCACCCTCGTCCTCTACTTGGCCAGGTATTCGGAAGCGCCGGCCCTTGGTAACAAGTTCCTTTCGCCTACGGCGCTCGTGTTGTCCAGCACAGTGCACATCGTCCTCTGCGTATCGCTGCACATGTCCAGTTACGTGCTAGGCTATCGGGACGAGGCGAAAATTCTACCTCTCATTTGCCAGTGCATTTACATATTGGTCTGCGTGACCCTTGGCCTCTGCTACATGTACGTTTATCGTGTCGTGCGCACGCAGATACACGTGATGAGCGGTGGTAATTCCATGGCTGGAAAATCGGTGCTCGGCAACCACGTCACGATTGTCGCCGGCAACTCGGACCCCACACTCGCGGCCCTCAACACTGCCATCACAACCAGCATTGCCACAGCTCTTCTCTTCATACTCATGGGCTTTGTCCAGCTCTATGGTATCTTTGGCGTCCAAGACAGACCGCAACCCTACCCTTGGCTGTGGTGGGGCTGGCAATTCTCCGTTCGACTTATCGAACTGGCCATGTGTGGCTTGTTAGCTTGGGTGACCAGTCTGTCGCAGTACCCGATGCGCGAAAAACACATGCAGCAACAGCAACAACAGCAACATCATCACCATCATCACCACACGGGAGGACATTCCGGATTTGCATTGTTCCCTTGCGGCAGCTCAACATCCACTGAGAACATGGACGACGTTCTTTATCCAGCGATATGCAGCACTAACCAAGCCATACAGAATTATACGATGCGCACGGGTAAACAAGTCTACGATGACAGTTTCCCGTTGAATACTCTTCCCGAACATCTCAACATTTCGGGTACCTTCGAAAGACATTCCATTAGAAAATCTGGCACAGTCGGCCACTTCCCCTACGATGGCAGCAGGGGCTCCCTGAACCGGCACGGTAACTTAACAATTCCGAGCGGTGGCACCCTTCGCAATTCGGATTCAAACAACGCTCAACAGCAGCAGCAGCAACAACAACAACAGAGACAAGGCAGACATACGCCCACATCCAGCAACACTTTGCCCACGAGTAGCTCCTCGAATCATCACCAACAACCGCCCACATCCGGGTCGACAATGCTTGTAGCCGAGGATGGTTTTGTGCGATTCCGCAGCCTCGGACCGGAAGATGACGAGCTCTCGGATTCTCAGAGTATCGTCGGAACGCACGGAAGAAGCAGTTCCCTTGCGGGTAGTGTCAGGTATAACGCAAGACAGCAGCAACAGCATCCAGCCTATCAGCATCATCACTCCCTTCAACACTCACATTCCAATCAACCACATCAGCCGCCTCATCATACGCTTCACCACCAAGTCTATAACAACACGTAGAAGTCACCGGGAACCTCTGCTTCTGTCGAAGCTCGATAAGGACTATTTGAGCCACTGTCGACGTCGCTCGAGTAAGAGGTGCGTTCAGTTTTCTTTTGTAAAATAAACGTTAAAAAAATGTTTTCCCTTCTTTTGTCAAACAAATATGTCTCATGGACAAAAAGATTCAACTGATTATTGTAACATTCATTTTTGCAGGTTTCCTTGGACTCTACAGAGAAGCATCCTTGGCAAATATTACTGCTGCAACACGGCGATGTGCACGCAACAAATCGTGTGTTAGTTTATGTAAAATACTGCGTCCTGTGTATAAACACCACTTGCCTCTTCCCTCCTCGACATTAACGCTGCTGCAGCGTTGTTTTCCTTATAAATATATACATATATAAATATATTTATTTATTTCCAACGTTTTGAGCCGAGTAAAATGTACGAATTTGTATTATTTGTAAGAATCACGCCACTATCCCGAACGGAGATGGCGTACATACGTGGCATTTAAAAAACTATTAACCGCGTACTTGGCACTTGGTACTTAAGACGACCCGCAATTTGACAAATACGTGTTTTATGTGTACGCGTAAAAATGTGTCACGAGTTTGTAACGATTGTCGGATGACTGTATATCCCCGGCCGAGAAAACTTTATTCTTGTTAATCGTAGGTCACTCTTCTTTTAGGGGCCGTTTATTAGTTTTTATGAATCCGAGGTTGATTTTAAAGACTGTACGGTTGAACCTAGAAATATCGCTATCAAGACTAGTTTTTTAATTGAACTCGTTCGAGTGAAACGCTGAATTTTTTACAGAGAAAACGTAATCATGATGGATGTTATAGAAAAATATTTCACTTTAACTGATTTTCCTTCGTGTAAAATTGAACAACGCGAATGTGTAAGTGACATTTTACAAAAAAAAGTCACAATCTAAACATATTTTCTATGTCAAACTACTATTTTCATTCTCTTCGTGTTCAGCAATTCTGAAAAGGTAATTTTAGCAAATTACCAGTTGATTGAATGCGTATGAATCAAGAGACTGTTGAATCTTCATGTAAAAAAAAAGTCGACGTTTCCACACGAAAGATGAAAAAGTTGATCACCAAAACGTGAAAATGGTTTCTCGCCGGCAACTACGTATCAAGCAAAAGTAGATCAATCTCTACTTTTTCGACTGATTAAATGGAAACGAGCATCTTATAGACTCATTCGCTCATGTTTGTATATGCGTTTCGAATGATCGTCAAAGGAAGTATGTTCGCGCTTGAATGCACTGCGGCAACTCGAGGGCCGACTGTACGTAATATATTCGATGTGACACGATTTCGAAATAATCGCGACAGTCGTCTTTCCTTTGTAACTCAAGTACGTACCAACTATGTATACATATAAAGCACCTTGGTCATGTATTTTATAAGCATTAAGACGAAGGAGACGAAGAAAGATGTTGTAAATTACCGAAAGATAATAAATGACCATCGGGTCCAAAACTGCGAAAAATTCCAATTGTGTTGTCACGTAAACTTGGAATTCAGGGTCATACTTGTGTCAAATTCGTAACAGCATTTGTACAGTCGACTCTAACTTATCGCTCATCATACCGTAAGATTTATTTGACGTAAAAAATTAGATTTAAGTTATCGGAGAATGACGTATATTATATTTAAGTTGAATAACGTCTATCGTTATGATAATTAGTCTTATGATTATTATTATAATTTTATTTGCGACAGAAAAGACACAATACGAGTTAGTAATTGATGTTGCGTGAAGTGAGAAAGAGAGAGAAGTAGAAAGAGTGTGAGAGTGAAAGAAAGTGAGTACCGCATTAGGAACAAAAGAGTAAATATTTTTTCAATTTTAAAGAAAATGCCGGCCAGCACTTTTAGTATTTCTTTTTTTCTTAATGATCTATGGTACAAAGTAGCATTTCTACTTTTATGTCGTACATTTTTATGCCTTGAGTAATTGAAGTATAAATGTGTATTATAATATTTATATAGGTACACATATGCGTATATGCATCATGTATATACATGTGTATTTATATATGTACAATGTAAATAAGGTATACGAGCTCATTTAGAGCGAAACGACCGGTTTTTTATACAATTACGTTCAATTACGTTTGGATGTACGAAATTGGCTCTCCTTTTTCTCTCGAGCACTTTGCTGTTCGTTGTTCGTTCGTTGTTCACACAATCGCATTACAAGTCATTGGCTTTTCATTTACATTTGGAAACAATTTATACAAGAGGAAACTTCTTGTTTGTTTGTCTTAACTCTAATTCATGAAATGAATTTTACGTTATTTTAATTTTACTACGCAATATCTCTAAACTCAGTGTTTGCAACATTACGGACATAGTTAATGTTTTCTTGCATTCGATGTTTTCTTTCAAAAGTTACTTTTTCACTTTTTTGGTTATTATGACAGTACAAAAGAGATTGCAAAAAGT
>JABFPT010002213.1:0-16528 GCA_022817245.1 Nixonia krombeini
AAATTTGCTTTGCAAACACCTGTCAGCCCTCAAAAACGTCGATTCTTTGTCCGGAGATCCGCGCATTAGACGGAGGCCTAGCCGTTGGTCATCAAATATTTCTTTAAAAATACTTCCTCGCGCGGCACCTACTTAAAGAGCAGCCCGAGTCATCTACATGTGAATTACGAACGTAGGTGTTGGCACGATCGTTGATCTAAGCAGATGTGGACAGCCACCGAGCGATTCTCCCGGTTGCGAAAGATAAACAATCACTTCCAGGACGTCACTCCACGTCTTTCTCGATCCGGGGCCGTCTGGTTCGACCATCGAAGACAAATTTCCATGGATTTTTGAATTTTGCGACGCTTTGTTTGAAGTTATTTCAGTAAACGACTATCGCAATCTCACATTGGAATGTCGTTACGTTGGATTCTGTTGGTTTCGACATTTGAGCATATTTGAATTACCCGCCATAATTTGAAAAATACTACCCGTTACAATTCACTTACTTCTCGCTGACTGATTCAATTTACAAATTCATTGTACAGTATTTGGTGTCAGTGTCGATTATGTGGATAGAATTTCGAGTTTTTCTTTTTTCTAATTACACGACGTATCAGATTGATCGATGCGGCGGAAACTTGACAACACTGTAAACAACGAGCGAAATGTCAATACTACAACATCGTATATTAATTTATCCATACGAGGTGTTAGTTAAAGGTATTTCGACAACGAATATCATGATTGAAACAATTTGTTGTCCAATGTTGCCACATTTCTCACACATCATTCCTTCCAGTATAACAATACTGCAAACTAAATTATCTCGCTTGCAAATATTCGTAACGTAAATTGCATTGATCAATGCAGAAACAGAATTTGCTACGTTGCCATGTTTTTCGCGTATAAGTTATTTCTCATATACGAATTTAAAAATAGCAATTGTTATTGTAAAAGTACCGACTATTGTAACAGTTCGCTTCCAATGTTGCCATGTTTATAACGCAAAGCTTTTTCTGGTACAACATTGCTCCGACAGAAATTGGTTTACAGGCATTTGCAATGTACATTTTTAATTTACCTGACAGTAACATTTGCGACGTTGCCAGATTTCCTACTCATTATTACCGTTATGTTAGAAATTTTAAGATTTTTGACACGGATTATTATCATTGTTATTATCGTTGTTATCAAGAACAATTATTCTTTATTTTCCTCGTTTTACGCACATTTCGAACATTCAAACATTTTCCGAGCGGTTAAGAAAGAAACTATAACCGATTTGCTGAAAATCGTCCGTCTTTCCCTTCCAGTTTTTCATTAAAACCCGCCGTACTCGTTTTCACGAAACGTTTAATGCAATGAAAAACTACGCGACACATTTCTCTGAGCGTATTGCAGTAATCTCTGAGCCCGCCGACGGATCACGTTCATTCCCTGATATGAAGTCCGCGGCGCGGACGCGGTACACGTCGGTCCATTTAGGCGTCTATTGAACTTCGGTTTCTCGTTTCAAAGTCAACGGCGGATACGATTCACGGCACGGTACGCGTTTTCCGTCAAGGAAATGAGATCAAACACTTTTATTCTAATGGCTGGTAAATAATTGCATTGGAATTAGATAATCTCCAACTCAGTGGTACACCGATAAAAAAAAAGTGAAGAAAAATCGTATTTTGACAAGAACGTTTCTAGGCGAACCAAAACGAGAAGCGAAATGTCGTATTTTTATCCATTTTATTGAAAACGTAATTTTCGAATTTATATATAAGTCTTGAATGTTTTAAGTATTTTTTTTCTAATTTCGAATAACGTTAGTATCATTAATTAAATTATTTACATCGGTAGTTCGTTGACGGATCGTTTTTTTAGGTTAATGGCTGTAATTATATTTAATTTGTTTATTATGTTGGAAAGACTGGTTTTGGTAATGACATTACCAGTAACGGTACTGATTTTTCTGTATCACGCGTTATATTTTTTTTTACGCAATGCCAAGTTACTCGGAGAAAACCGTTTTGACGTTACTCCTGAATTTTGCCATTTCCGAGGGGTCATTGGATCGTCCAACGCACGGTGTCTTGTGCCAACACACATTCGTTCGTTTTCCACGTTCGTCTACTCTGGAATAACATCGCTTCCCGCGACCCGTCTCTTGTCAACGCCTCGTGTCGCCTTCGATGGCTACCAGTCACAATGAATGTCGAACATATCGATTATTGGTGGCCACGGGAGATACGGCCAGGAAGATTTTAGTTAAACAAATAAGTTCGCTCTTCTGTCTAGGGGAAGCGGTAAATCCTAAGTCGAGGATTGTGCCATGCGAGAACATCTTCGCATCCAGTTCGCAGGGTTTGTTGGTCTGGTCGAATGTTCTGGAAAACGATAGATTCCATTTTTACATCAGTCACAATTCTTCTGGGAAATAAACAGTTTGTCACAAATATTTCCTATCTTTAAAACCACTTTTCCAATAAACGCTTTGATGAAAGAGTATTGTACAAGTGCATTTTACGATTTGACCCAAAATAAATTTTGTGAACAAATATTGGGTGATGTAAAAAGTCTCCGCCGTTTTTTTTCCACTTGATTTGCCACAAAAAATGGAGGAGACTTTTTTGTATCACCCAATAGTTGGGTACTTTTGGTCCGATAACCCCAGTTGTTCGAGTACCGACAATTAACGGCCAAGTTGAAACGAAATATTGGGTTGTTCGGAAATTTGAGGTTAGATTTTCGTGATAGAATTCCTCGGAAGAAGATGTTTTGTCAATTAGTGACAGGAGAAGTGATCCTCCATGAGAAACGAATAAGCTATGTTTCATTGGTTGCATTGTAAGTCCCAGTTTGTTTTTACTACCGTTAGACTGTTCGTTATAGAAGACCGAAAATTCATTCAGAACAGGGTGAGTGTTTGACTCGTCTGTTTAACTATCCTTTTACAAGTATGCTGTCCGTAATTAATCGGCGTCGAAAGTCTGCCAGAAGTTGCGTTGGGTCCGTCAGCCGACCCATGTCTGTGGGCCAGGCAGCGTTGACGGGTTTGGGACAAAAGGAATGCAGCCTCGTCTTTGTTGGTTAACGATGGAAACCGAAGTTGCTAAAGGTCGTGTAATCACTCGTATAATCACGCCTCGTATTTCGTGCTAATGGTCCTTGTCACACTTGTGACGAGCATGACTGTTGACAGTCTTAATATTTCCACCCAACGTCGTACACGAATGAAATAAAATACTTGTTGATTATCCGAAGTCATTTTTTCAAGAACCCTCGATCTCACCCAGAGTCTCTTTTCGCCATTTTTTAGGAGTAGGTTTGCCATTTTTTAAACCTACCGATATTCCTTTATCCTTCGGTAACGTCGCCAATTATGTATCCTCTGTACACGTATCTGAATCAGGACAGGGAATTTTGTACCTTTGCATCTTCCTGTTAATCGACCCAAAATTTGACATTTACGCGATGCATTGTTCTCAAAATGATGTATTCGATAAGTCAATCGTACGAAGTGGGATAATTGAGTTACAAGAATGCGAGTTTGTTTTCTTCGGGTGTAGCCGAATCGAAGACCTCCTTTGTGATCCTTCTTATTCTCTTTCCCACCCAGAATGGGATGAGCGTGTTCTTTGGACGCTTGAAAATTGAAATCTTCCCTCGGACCTCCCATACACGGTGACAAAGCACTTTCGCACCTAACTCGTCCTTTTGTACGTCTGTCCGAAGCTTTCGATTCGACTCCTAACAACTGACATGGGTCGCCTCGCTCGTCCGAATCCGGTAGCCTTGTGAGTTCCACAGCCTGGTGTAGATATGCGTGTATAATATCCCGACCATCAACACGTTCCGCATGGTAGTTTGATTGGGATTGAAAAGTGTCGAGCGGATAATGACGTATCATTCTTCCCATCTGATACGAATAATCGCTGTACACGCGAACAGACCTCGAGGAACTACGCTATTCCGTTTAGGGACCCTACCAAGATAGTTATTTGTCTATTAGAAATAGAGTACTTTTGATCGGTGATAGTATATGTTATAGGTTACCTGATAAATAGATCTTACCAAACTCTAAGACATCCTTGATTCTTCCAACTGGGTTAGTTTCGGTCAACAGGATTATGCTCCCTGAAACAAATCCCAAAACCCAGATAAACCAGTTTGTTTTTAAGATGCATCTCAAGGACAGTTTCTGATGGATACAGATTCTATATCACATTTTATCCCAGGTTCTACCCTGCTCCACCTGGGGCTCAATCCGTTATATACAGAACCCACAGTTTCATTCGGGATACATCTACCACTATCCAGGATCCAACCAGACCCCTCTAGAATTAACTTCATTCGGTTACACTTTCATTTCCAAGATTCGTTCACTTCCGTCCATTCGGCTTCTTTGAGATGACCGTTATGGTTAGAGCGGTAGCTCGTCCCAAATGAGAAAACTGAAACAAACAAATGACACCGAATCCTTCTGCAAAACTTGATAATTAACCTGGTATTGATAACACTTTGCAGTATCACGGCTCATGGGTGCTGGGACAAACGTGGCTGGCTGCTCCGTTAGTCAGTCGATGGGCGACGTTACAAAATCTTCGGGGATGGGCGTAGGCGTTGGTGTCGGCGTCGGGGTCGGCATGGGAGTCGGTGCCATGCAGTTTCCTCTGGCCCAGAGGCGGAAAAGAAGAGTTCTCTTCACCCAAGCCCAGGTCTACGAATTGGAGAGGCGGTTCAAGCAACAGAAATACCTCAGCGCACCCGAACGTGAACACCTCGCTTCTCTGATTCACCTGACACCCACGCAGGTGAGTTACCTTCGTTCCGAAACAAACGTTCAAAAAGAATTCAGGGAATTAAATCCGTTACTTTCCCACCTCTTCGGTTAGCCAAAAGAATTCCCAACTTTTTCGTCAATATGAAGAAACACGAATATGTTCGTCGAACATCTTTGACAAAATTGATTGCTCAACGAAACCCACAATGGAATTTTGCATAACGGTCGTAATTCCAATTCCCGTGTCGTCGGTAAATTGATTTACCGAAGCGCAGTAGTAGAAAAATACGAGCAACCGAATAGTCACTAGAAACTCGTAAAGCTGGTGACACCGAACTCAAATAGGAGCGAAAAAATGGGTCAAAAATTGAGTGAGATCGCGATTTTGTCGACGATAGGTCAAAAAGGAATGAAAATTTCTGCAATTGAAAAGTACCGAGTCGCCCTAAGATGCAATGACCTCGCGTTTATTAATAATTACAGGAGCGTTTGAGCCGATTGAAGGCAGCTACGTGCGTTGTAACGAACGCTCGCAGCAACTCGATAATGACATCGTGGTCTTCGGTCGTATTTGAGCAAAGCTAATTAGATAGACAGGTCTGCCAGCGTCGTTCGCTGGCTGGCAACAATAAATAATTGTTACGCAGCTCATTGGCCGCATCCTGCGCTCGCATATTACGGGCAGACTCTCCCCCTTGTTCCGTTTGTTGGTCCGTCTGCTCGTACGTCTGTCTCTTCGTCTGTGGCGACTCGCCGTATACTTATTCCGGCTCTTGTCGCGCTAACAATAGACCATGACTGCGATAAGTGGATGGCCGAGATGCGCAAGAAACCAACTGTGCGTATTTTTCAGGGAAACCCAACTTTTTCCACCCGCGATACTATTCTCCGGTCTGCGAAACATTGTTGACCATAGAAACGCTGTTTATTCAACGTCCGATGACATTTGCATACCTCTCCGTTTCCTCTTTTCCTTCTCCCCGCCTTAATTGACACCCGAACGTCCTACAGCCATGTGCGTATGTGTCTGTGTGTGCGTGGGTGAGCCAGATACTCGAACATCTCTCATCGCGCAATCGACACTGAAGTGCCGTTCCTCGTGAGCGGAAGTCGATCAGCTCGCGAAATTCTCCCTCCCGTTTGTGGCCGTGAAGTACGACAGTTCGCCGGGAGGACTGATTGCAATCAGAGACGTTTTCACGACTCGTGACAGAGACCCGAAGTTCCGGTAACGAGTTTCGAGCATACGACGCTCGGTTCGAATCGTGAATAGAGATCACGAAGACGCTATGTGGAAGAGAGCGGAGGAAATGCCGGGGGTGGCGATGAACTGGAGGTAACCAGTTTTGGTCACGTGACCGTTTAAGAAACCGGCCAAATCACCTTCGGTCGAATCGCAATGTCGACGTACGCGTTTCGGAGATTCCGATCGTTCGCGCACGTTTGAAAATGCCGCGTAATTTCTGGTGACATTTCTGGCGCGGCAGCGCGCATGCGCGAAAGTAATGACCGCGTCAAAAGTTGAACAACCACGTAAAACGTACACCTATCGGAATAACTGAACGGCCATACGAACATTGCACGCTCTTTTTCGAAACAAAGGTGTAAAAAATCGTTTATAAAGGGTATCCGCTATTTTTTTTTTGTACGATATCCCTCCGCCGCCATATTGTTCGAATGGGATTGTCCGCCAATCGCATCTCGCGTGCGGCTCGCGGCTGCGGCGGGGATTTTTTCTACGTTGGGGAAGAATAGGCCATTAACATTCATCGGGAATGAGCGTGGCGAGTACAGCAAACGCCATATTTCATAATCGCGCGCACATTACCGTCGCGCGATTGCACAGCTCGTTCGGCGCATTCACGTAGCGGTTCTCGTCCCGTTCCCCCCTCTCTCTCTCTCTTTCGTCGGGCTTTCTCCCGTGTTCTCTCCTCTCTCCTTCCTGTCTCTTCACACGGGACACAGATGCGACCCTCCATTTTACGCTCGCATTGTTGCTCCAAGTGCAGCCCCTATTGTTGCCGCCCGGCCACTCCTGCCTTTGTTACTGCCATTGTTATCATTGTCGCTACTGTTGCCCCGAAAAATGGCGGGGGACAGCGCGCGAGGCCGCCGGGCCAGCTGCTGGGCGAACCGCATTAGGGGTAAATTAGCCAACGACCACCCCCTATGCTCCGCATTTCCCTCCTGACATGGCGGTCCTCACCGATGCGACCGTTTGGCAGAAACGGCACCGACACGCGTTTCTGCTGCCTCAGCGAACGAAATTGCTCGTTAGGACTATTGTGTTTACTCCTCTGCGCGCTGCCGTTAAAGTGGTCGGTGAATCGTCAAGGAACTTTGGAAAAGTCGGATTAATATGGATGAAAACATCAGCGCCATCTGCTCTGCGGTGGTAAAGAAGCGCCATCTGTAACGTGGTCGATTGGCGCTAAAGCATTTGGATGATTATCCGCCGTTTTTTTTTTAATACGGTTATTGTGCAACGGTATCCCATCCGGTAATGAAGCGCAGTGATTACTGCTTAACAAAAGAGATCGGAGAGATGTGGCTTTCATCGTTTCGCTATTATTGCGACGACTCGTTCTCGCCAACTTAACCTCCATTTCGAAAATGAAAGCGGTATTGTCGGCAGTTGGACTCAACGAGACGAATTTAAATTACTTTTTTGAATATGTTCATATATTGGAACGTTGTTAAAACTAAATCCAAAAAAGTTGTATTTCCAAAATTGAGAAGACGTTAGAGCACAGTTTTCGAACGGTAATATAATGTAACTATCACTAAACGCCTGGTTATTACCTTTTTAAAAGATTACCGAACTATTTTACGATTTACATAAAAAACGGGATTCGGTGTCGACGGTATTCTAACCTATAATTACGCTATATCTTACACGTGACAAGGAACGTTATGACTGTTTTTATCAAAAGTCTCCCGACCATGTAATTAATTACGCAAGTATTTTCTATCCCTAAACCATTCGCCGAGAAATGTTATCACGATACAAAAAAATCTTGAAATTCCAAAATCCTCCATGGAAGCATCTAGCAGTGACGATTACTCAACGCCTTAACGGCAAAAATGCATGCGCGAGAGCGTCGGTCAAATCATATTTAAGAACATTCGAAAAAACGGTTGGAAGATCCGGAGGAGAAAGCCTTTCGGGTTTGGCAAACAGCATTAAAGTCTCAATCTTTGTTCGAAGGAGCAAATTCGAAGCGTGCCCCAGAACTGAGAGCCATAGACGTCGACGAGCGGATCTCTTCCGCAGGTTGCCCCGGGTTCTGTCGAACTGTGGGGAGAGGGGGGTGGGGGGTAGGGGAGAGTCAGGGGTTGGCTGTGCACACAACATTATTTTTCCATGGACTCGTGCTGGGGTAACTGTGCCGGGAAGGAATATCCGGCGAGGGCGCGAGAGAGCAAATAAAGCGCAAAGCGAGGATTGCATTTTCGAATTATTATTTTATTATCCTAAAAACGCTCCTGGAAAGATCCCGAGACAATTACGTTCGACGTATTTAAAGAGCGCGATTTCCGATTAAGACACTCGATCGTAGATTAGTCGTCGCTGAATTACGCCTAAATTACGTCCCTGCGATAGCTTCGGCGTCGGTATCGACCAAGCGACCGTGCTAACCAAGTTTGATTGCGAGGGAAGAAAAATGGATTCGACTGGAAAAGAAGGTTAAGCGGTTGGAGCATAATGCGGCGTGCGCGCGGGCGGATGAATATGTCACCAGCCTTTGCCGCCTCGAGACCGACTGCATATGGCCCTTGTAATTACATTCCTCGTCCAAGTGTCGCGTTGACGCACGTCGGCAGGTATATCGGATACGTGTGCTCGCCAGGTTTCACGTACACGCGCTGGCATTTTCACCGTGTGGCACGCAACCCTCTTAACGCGATTGCACCTCCCGAAGCGAGGGTGCATACATTGCACCGGCAAACATCAGTGTTCTTCAACGGCGTCCTTTTTCCACCCACGTACGTGGCACATATTCACTAACCCGAGGTTTCCTTTTTCCATTATGGCCTTTCTTTCGGGAACCATCGCACCTGTGGTTTTTCCTGACTTCCCATCAAAGAATGCACGTGGCGTATACGTAAAATAGATATATGTCATATATACATGAAATATGCGCGAAATAAACGTTGAATGTACGTGAAAGAAACGTAGAATGTACGTAAAATGGACGTGAAGTGAACGTGACATGAACGTAGAATATACGTAAAATGGACGTGAAGTAAACGTGGCATGGACGTAGAATATACGTAAAATGGACGTGAAATAGACGTGGAGTGAACGTTGAATATACGTCAAATGGACGTGGAATATACGTCAAAAAGACGTGAATTATACATTGAATGAACGTGAAATATACGTTGAATAGACATGTAACATACAGATATTTCCTCCACGATTACTGATGAGCCTATATTCATAAAGCTTCGCGCGACTTCAGAATCAGGAACCACCTTTGAAGATATCGCATTTCCAGCAGCAATTGTTGCCGGATTCTTGAAACGCGAAAACCAATCGGAAAGTCATATCCTTTCGGAGTCGCGTAGCCGGCAACGAGTTAGAATAACAAAAGGGAAGCAGAAGCGTAAACCATGTTTACCCTCGAGCTACCACTCAGCAGGGTCAACACGCGCCAATTAATACGGCCCTAATCATAATTTAACCCCGGCTGATCCTCCTGTCGTGAAACGTTATGTCGAATCGAGGACGCAGCGGTGGAAATGTATATCAACAAATGTGATGTGTAAATGGCGCTCGTTATCAACCTATGGCATTACCCTTTACAATTAATCAAAAATGTGGCAATTGTAACTACTACGGATTCAATTTCCGTTCTTCCTCTGATTCTACTGAATCACCTATTTTTTTGCGAAGAGTTGTATCCATTGTCACCGAAGTGTGGCAAATTCAATTTTTACCTTTTCCGTGAGGAGTAGCGAAATGTCATCTTCTTTCACATATCAGTATTATTTTGAATTCTTTCTAATGCCAAAATCACATTGAGAGGTCACGTAGAGGTCATATTAAATTGATTCTAGTATTAATATAAGTATCAAAAAAAAGGTCACAAAAAGGTCATATTTTAATAATTTCTCTGTCAAAAATGACATTCCAAGGTCACATCTCATAAAAAGGTCGTTAAGGTCGCGTCAGTTTGACAACCAAATCTACAATGTTCAACGTGTAAAAAAACGCTTGTTATACAAAAACCACGGTCCACATGGAAAGGCACTTCGACGTCGCGTGTAAACAATGGGTTACATCTTGTACGTACCGAGGAAAGCACAATGGCGACAATTTTGATTGCGCCGCGGGCCATGAAATCGGGGGTGTTCGCACCGAGGGAAGGAAGTCGGCGTGCGAACAAGAGGAATAATAAGGGGCCGTTGGGGCAATCGGTAAAAAGTCGGCGTCGGGTGAAATTGGCCGAGGAAGCCGTTGTATCGGCTGCGGTCGTCGACAACCCCCGTAATGACGTTACGCTAACTTGATCACCACTCCTGCCCCGGAACACGAGCTACCAGCTACTCAGAATGCCGAAACGCGATTATCCGATCCGAGTAATGATGGAATGCCCCGATAATATACGACTGCTTAATAGGCCGGTTCATCCCATCGGCTCTTGCCTGGGAAATCGTTCCTGATAACATATATCACGTGCTTTGGCGGAACCTACTGTCAGACACACCGCCGACGCATTAAGGAATTAATATTTGTGGCCGGACTCGGAGTTTGCCACTCTGCTGGTTGATTTATCTCGAGGATGGAGAAAGCGATCTGGACAAGACACTGAAAAAGGATTTTGCCTGTAATTAAGAATGTTGGTGGAAATGGACAGGGGAGAAGCGAAGGGTAGTTTGTGGAATACATACCGTTTCAAATAGTATATGTATATGTGTATATCTTACACATATATAGTTGTGTATATGTGTTACGGTAAATGTGATCAATCCGGCGAATGTGACAAATGGCTTAATCGATTGTATGACTATATGCAAATATAGAGAGTCGTCTGTGTTTGTACGTGATGTATATGTGTAAGTGTATATGAACATATACATTCGTGTTGCAGTGAATGTGATTGATTAAAAGTAAATGTGGCAATTATGTACAATTACCGGTTATTGTATAGAATCAACACTACATTTGGCAGCGATGAATTCTTGAATGGCCATTTATTGAACTTTTAATTGTAAGTTATAAAATATTGTTATTCGCAGACTCTTGTGTCAATGACACACTATCCTTCTGACCAGTAACTATTCAAAAAAACTAGCAAAAAACAAAATCATTCAAGGTATTTATCACAAATGAAATTGCTTATTGACAAACATGCGCCGCTAAGAAGTAGATTTTTAATTAGCTAAATCAATTAATTGAATCATCAAGAAAAGTAAACTGTGGATGTAACTCGCTAAGGCACAATTATTGCTAATTCACATATTTGCTGCGTTGGTTCGCCACTCGGTGAAAAATGAGGAAACAATTTTTTACCATTTTTTTGCCATTTCGTCTACCATTTCTTTTACCATATTATACAGTAAAAATGTATACGTTTATTAATAACTATTCTGCCACTACTCGTCCACTGTACTGTTACAGGACTTTTTACATTTTTCTTTTTTTTTTCTCTTCTCTCTTTATGGCCATTTTTTGGAAACGGTAAACCCAACATTCGCGTCTTTCAATTTCATGCCACATTGTATATTACACACAACAGCACAATTATCCAGCAGCAAATACGTTTACGGACGAAACCGTTTAGCTAAATATTGTACGAAGAAATGATTTCCTAAGTACACAATCGCCGGCAAACCAGGGAAACGAAGTCCACTTATAATCTCGTTAAGGCGACTGTGAGGTGTTAAATAAGGTGTTCCGGCACGCTTGAAACGTCAAAAGTCCAATTACCACAGACAAACGTGAAGAGTGCCTTTTAGCGGATTTCACGATCTATTAACCTGCGGCAGGTCATATTCAGAAGACGTTTCATTTACCTACCTGTGTGCGGCCTAACCGCAAGGTAATCGTAAGGTGAAGTCGTGCTGTGTTAAGTAAACTTCTTCGACCCCCCGTGGCCACACAAGGCGCTTATAAAACGTCTCTCGAACGTGCCTACCGAAAATAAATACAGCCGGCTGCATCGTCCGGGTACCTGGTCTTCGGGTACTTTTACAAAAACGAGAATCACCATTTTGGAAGAAAAGTCACAGATTTGACCATGAAACAACCTGCGCGATAACTATTTTACCCTTTTCGATACACCGGAAAATTGACTTCATCAAACTTGTTCGAAATTGTGCATTTTGGTAGCTTCTAGGGAAATCTACTTGACCCAAGTGGAATTTTCTTACCGCGAGTGAGTACGTTTAAAAGGGCGTAATTTGGATTTTCGTGCAGGAAAATGTGTTTTTTTTTTTAATTCGTTCGATTGATTTTTGGTACTCGGTGGTAAATAACGGTTGGTTTTGTGGATTATCCGCGAGAAATGTAAGGAAGGTGAGCTCGTGCACCGTTCAGGAACCCCAACATCGTGGACTATTTTTCTTTCCACCGTGAATTCTCATTTCTATATACTTACGCTTTACCGACACGTCCTCTCCCGAAGCAAACGCGGTTGTTTGTACAGTGCATCGGTACGAGGCAGTGAATTGCCGGAGATCCTCTTGTAATAACAGTCCTCACTCCCAGAGACGACGCGTCAACGGGCGCAGGAGCGTTCTTTCCTCCGATTTCGATCATTGTTTCAATAGGTACCGTAATGCGCTCATAATCGTTGTGAGAGGTAAACAGTTCTTTACTGTTGGCGGTGGTGAAGTTTTCCGTTATTTGTCAGGAAAAACGAAATGGTAAAAGTTACCATTAGGGCCATTATTATTGTTGCTATTCTTACTGTTACTTAATGTGGTTGCCATTACCAGAATCGCCAAAGTGACAGTAGACCTGAAAAGACGTAATTACTGCTGAGAAAAATGTGTAGATTTTCATTACGGTGCTGTGGGAAAAGTGTGTTGGAAAAATTACTATTCGTAATAGTATAGAAAGGACATACCTGCATAGACTGGTGACAAAGAAACTTTTGCTATGACATCCTGATATGTGTCATATAATACAGAAATTAGTAAAATGCACGTAGCATCTTTTAGTATATTAGATAGTAAACATTGTTACATTCGTTAACAGAGATAACATATTTTTTAAAATGGATTTTCACTTTGGCATTACGTGTAGCAATTTTTGCAGACAAACTTTTCACAGTACATTATAGGAATCAGTAGAATAAAGACAGTACTATTGTACTACACAGTAAAAATGAGTAACATCATTAATGGAAAATATACTTTTTTTACAGATACATAGTCAGTTTGTTGTTGCAAATAGCAATTCCAATAAATGAATTTTGTACTAATTTTGTAGTAATCTGTATAGTAAAAATAAGTAAAATTATTAGTAATAATTGTGCTACTGTAGATACATTTTCTGTTTGCTACTATAGATAGTAATTCCAACAACTGAGTTTTCTTTGGTCCAATACAGGAATAAGTGCAATATGTACAGTACTTATATAGTAAATTACATAGTAAATCTTACATAGCAAAACTGACAGAAGTTATTTGCAATAATTATACTTTTACAAGTATGTCCTTAAATTACCGTTACAGATAGTAATGTCCTCCATGAAAAATCCCCTTATATACCAACTTGTTTGTGCACCATACTAAAACAGTATTATTATTATTGGGTGATATAAAAAGTCTTTTTGCCACTAGATGGTACGGCGGAATCTTTTTACATCAGCCAATATTACCAAATCAATAGTACATTTTCATATGCTTTCCTATATTTCCACACCAGAAGTGTTTCCACATATCGTTAAGCTCGTCAATCGCGCAACCTGGGTCAAGTTGTGTGCGTCGGTGTGGTCTGTAATGTACCCTTCGTGGACGGTTGTCAGGGCGGGTTACAAAAGCTCTTTACGGTAATAAGGACACGATCGAGTGAACCGTGAACGAGGAGCAGCCACCGTCTGTCTGCTTCTTTGAATATTGGCCACACAGTCGTTAAATCTGAGGTTTCGTCGCTCTTGAATTATTCCAGATACGCTCATCCCAGTCAAAGCTGACCACTCCGATATGTCGTTCACGTTTTGAGGGAATGTCGGTCACCAAATTTGATCCAGCCACCTACTCCACAATTTTTTTTGATTATGCTCAAAACCAATGGTAATTACAGATTTAAAAAAAAAGTATTAACAAGAGTTACATCATATAAATGAATATGTTAATTGAACAAAGTTCGGCTTATTTTGAAATGTATATATTAATATATTGATATATTAATATATTGATATATTAATATATTAAAAGATGAATCAAGTAAGCAATTAGCGAAAAAGGAGTTAATGTAATAAAAATCTTACCAAATTATCTTACCGAACCGTTTTCCCTTCCACCATTTTTTATCCACATTCTTTTTTTACATTTTATTTTTTTAATTGCGATTTTTGCCATTCGAGGTTTTTTTCGAGTGGCATTTTTTCACCGAATACTTCCTCCGAGCATTTGGCGATAGAAAAATCGCATACTCGCGACCGCAGCGGGATTTTTTAAAAGCCTCGGTACCGATGCATCGCTCGTTGTTTCCTCAGCACGTGGACAAAGCGAGAGCGATTAGGTGCCTTTGTGAAGCAGCCGGAACGCAAGATTATAACACGGCCCCGTCATAAGCAGATGCTGATCTGATCAGATCTCTACGCCCGACTTCCCTAATCGCATTCAATTGCCGTAAAAGCGGTTTCGGCGCAAGCGACTGAATGGCAAAAATCATTTTTCTTCTTCATCCTCAGGCGGAGTACGCGATGCTTCGCTTCATAAAAGACCGATATTGAAGATGGGAAAGTTAGGTGGGAAATGTAATAGTAATCTGAGATATCCGATTATCCAATCTGGATCGACAGATCTGTAAAAAATGATAAATTTTATATTAATTGGTTTAAATTACGAAAAATTTTTTTTAACTGTTTTTTTTTCTTTTTCTTGGAGGTTAGGTTACCTTTTTAAGCATTGCACATTTTTTTACTTATATTTCACTATTCCGATTAATTAATTATTCAAGGTGGACAAACAGTTACAGATGACAATAACTCGTGTTAATAAATATGAATTACTGGGTATTAAAATAGCATTCGTTTCTATCGCTGGTTCAAAAAATACAGAAAATTCATTACAAAAATTCCAGTTTTCACGTAAACTTGAGCCAACCTTAAAAATAATTTCTTTTTTTCTTCAGTTGGAATAACTTCGATACTTTTGATACATTTTATCCAAACGAGCGATAATTTTTCGAAATTTTTTTTAGCAAAATTGTATTCTTTACGAGTACAATAATAAATATAAAATAATTTTGTAAATGTAATATAATGATACAAATATTTGTAAATATAAATTTACGAATAAAATCACTATTTCGTAACAAATATTTATAGATTATTATTTTTACATTGCGTTTTGATAACAATCAGTGAGAAAAATTTTGATTAAAAAATAGTGTAAGAAAAAAATGCCAACTACCTTAATTTAAATCTCTATTAATAATCTACAGCTAACCTTTCACAACGCTCTGCGAAAATTCTCTGACTAAATACTTCCCCGCTCGTTTTTCTGTTCCAGGTGAAAATTTGGTTTCAAAATCACCGGTACAAGTGCAAGAGGCAGGCGAAGGAGAAAGCCATGGCAGAGCAAAACGCTCAGAACCAAGTGAGTTCATCATTTTTTCCAGCACAATTTCACAATCCGTATCGAAACGTGTATACTACGCTTTAGTTGGAAATATTAAGAAAAAAAGGTTTTTTTAAAAAATTAATACGCGTAACTTAAAAAAAAAAGATATTGGGTATTAAATCCTTAAAAAAACAATGACATAAAAAGTGCAAAGTAACGTTTAATTTTTAATATACTATATTACAATATATTATAATTTATATACTATATAATATATAGTATACTAATATATTACAATAATATACTGTACTATTAATATACCGAATATTATCGATACACTGAACAGCATTATTAATTAATACTACATATATTACCATAATATATTAACTTAACCTACAATATAGAATATATCAATATAAAATATCAATACGTTATATAAACTGTATATTCATCTAAATCTAAAGTATATTTGCGTTGCTCGGAAACATATATCGATTATTCCACAAACTAATGAATAAGTCACAAATAAATAATTAACTAATTATTAACTTGTTTATGTACTCGTTATCGAGTAATTAATTAAAAGTTGACTTCCATTCCCGGGGAACGTTTTCACGAGCCAATTTGCAGTCCAATTTGCCGCATGAAATATTCAGCAGGCGTGTTTGACGTGCGTCGGAAAACTGTTAAATCGCGGAATAATGTAGAGCTGTTGTATCAATCGCGCCGCGTCTGGATCTACGAGCGTGGAAAGTATTGACGGGCGTGAAAAATGCAGACGAATCGGAGAAGACGTTTGATCCGCGCGATAGCGAACGAGCGTATGTTCCTGAATACATTACGCACGAGGCTCGTATGCGAGATCACGCCGGCATTCAAAACCGGGGACAAAAAGTTCGTCACTTTTTCAATCTGGGAATCTAATCTTGATGCGGAATTAATTCCGCAGCTCTTTCACGAAACGGCCGTCGGGACGAACCGCCGGACTAAACTGCGACAATGCGATACAAATCACTGAGCATAACC
>JABFPT010002215.1:0-19866 GCA_022817245.1 Nixonia krombeini
CCGTACAGCAACAGCTGTAGCAGCGAATCGAGTGCCGAAATTTGAATAGGTTAGATAGAATAGATAGATTTGAATAGAGCTGATAAGGGGAATGCAGGCCAAATTCGGCAGTTTTCTGCCCTGACAAGGAAGCCCTGCCAGCGCCTAGGACGCCCTCTTCAGAGGGTATAAAAAGGCCGCCACAGGAGGGCTCCTTTTCTTTTTTTCGGTACAACAACTAGTACAAGGACAGCGACCAGGTCCATCTCAGCGAGTGACCCAGGAGCTCGTCTGCGATCGAGGACAACCAAGCGGGCTGCCTTTTTGAGTAACAAAAGTTATCAGTACCGTGAATACAGAATTCTTGTCGGGCAAGTCGTTGCCATATCGCGTTTAATCTTTTATCGTTTGGGATTTTTTTTGTTATATCCACTCCAGTCTTCCGTCGGGCAGATCTATCGCGAATTAAAATTCGGCGTTCAGCACAACCGCCGTTGAATTCATTGCGACGAATTCTACCTTGTTTAGTTTATTTCTGCTTATTTTTTTTTTGCTGATTTATTTGATGCGGCTCGTTGCACGAATTCCCTTTGCGACGGAGAAATTTTGAACCAAGTTTTCCTTTCTTCTGTATTTTATTTGTTCAATCGGAGCAGCGCAATTTTAATTTTTCTTTTTGTAAATATTTCTCTCTACTCGAAGTGCGCTTAGTTATTTCGTTGCGAAAACCCGAAGTCGATCGCATTATTAATTGTACATATTTCTTTTTGTTTATTTTATTTTTAATAAATTTTGTAACGATCGACTCCGATCTATCGTGTCATTATTTAAAGGCCCGATAACCGCTAGTCCGTGCCTTCCCCTTTCCCCGGAGAAGCCGAAGCCGAACCTTCTGCCCGGTCGGATTTACTTCTGATCCACCGCCGGAAAGTGGATCGAGGTGCGCAGCATTTCGTTGATAAGGTAACTCGCGGTTTGTTGGTTTCCCCGCGAGCGAAAATTAAAAACCAACTGGCGCCCAACATTATCGATTTAAAAAAAAAGCTGCGAGCTTCTTTTTATCAGCGTCGGCGCCCCTTTCCGGTCAACGACGCTATAGGTTTTTCGAAAATTTCGTCCCTCGGTGCTAATTTCGAGATGGCCAAGTGTGTAGATCCAACTCTCAGCCCCCCCCATACATTTGAGTCCATATATCAACCTTTCATACTAAGCTCTAGCGCAAGCAAGTTCAAAAAATTGCGCAGTGTCAGGGTTGGTATACTATTCTCCGTATTTCAATATTGACCTATTACACTATACAGCCATACGGTTTGAATTATTTCCAATCCGCACTTTAGGCCTATCGCTCACCTGCACTGCCAGTAGGTGGTTATGGCCCTTCTCCCATGCTTCTCTATTCAACGTTATCTGCATTTAGTTGACCTCCCTTGCAAAGCCCATGTTTTTACCATAAAACCAAATGGTTGTCAACGCCTTGGTTTTATATACCCTCGTTTTCTTTTCACCAATTCTTTACTCTATCCAGGGCTCCTTGAATTCACTCTTCGAGTCGCAATTCTTTTCTCCTTCTAACTTATTGCGGAGTCATAACATAGTGTCACGGTTCGTATCCGAATTCAAAAGATGCTTGAGATATTTTCGTTGATCAATTCGTAACGATATTGATTATGACTTCAAACTCGGGCAAATAACAATCCCAGAGTTGCTGGTCCTGTTCGATAAATGCGAGGAGCATCCATTTTAACGTCCGATTGCAATGTTCCGTCTGATTCGCAGTTGAATGATGAACTGACGTTGTGTGGAACTTAATTCCTAAGCCCTCCGTCAATTGTTGCAAGTGTTTATTAACCAACTCGGATTGAGTCTGTGATTGAGTGAGCTTCATTAAGCTGTGATTTGGACCCAATGCAGTGTCGGACGTGGTGGGCCAAACATAAACACAGCTGTTAAATGCTCAACTGTGTAGAGGCCGTTACTGGAAAAGTAAAATAAAGAAACATGAAACGAAAAAGGCCATCAGTGGCAAAAATAAGGAAAAGAAAAGGCCGTTATTGGCAAAAGTGAATCGCTGGTAGCTGTGGCGAGTCACCTCTCTACAGTCGTACCATTCGCAGTCGTGTTTACGTGTCCGGCATTTTTCCACCATGTGCTTGTCTCAGTAGTATGTGCTGTGTGGTTGCTTTTAAAGACTCACACCGTTGACTGATGTAATTCCGCATTTTGTACTGGACGCAGGCAGTGTTTCACACTCATATCGATTTTTTTCGTCCAAATTCTCAAGATCAGTACATTTTAATGCCAGCCATCCGCTGCAATCGTGGCATCGGGGAGAGTTTCGTACCGTGAATTCGGAAAGCTACGCCTAACTCCACGATTGAACCCGTTGATAAAACATTCGGTTGTCATTTCTTCGAACTGTGTTTTGCGCCTTTGTTCTTGAACATGTACACTAGCCCATCGGTTTTCGATTGTCGTATAACCTTGTTTGCAGATGTCCGACGCGTGTTGGGTACGTTTTTAAATCTTTCGCAATGTAACGGTCAGTCAAGTGTCTTAGGAAGATAAGGTTGGTCATCGGCAAATAGTACCACCGGTGTCTGCTAGGAGCACTCTACGTAATCTTTCTCACAAAGGAAAAGGGAAGCCATATGACATAAGAAAGCATGCAAATAAGGCACAAAAAACAGATGGTAGTTAGTACTTACTATGTCAAGAACGCTAAGAGATTGACAAACAGGCAAGTTATGTCTCTCTACGAATAACATCAGGAATGCTGCTTAACTTCACGTAATTGTTTAGAAAGAGAATCAGATTATTAAAAATAGTACGGTGTCTCTTTTAGAGCTCGCGTAGACTGTATGACATTGAAATTCTTGTCTTGGTTTAAAGTGAGTAAAAATAAGTGATTAATTTGCCGTTAGAAAGTAGTACCTCAAATAAGCAGTTTGGTTCACACTAGAAATAAGTTACGTATACATTTTTAAACATATCACTGATAGTGATATATACGCGTAGTAAGCTACGCACATAACGCGTTTCATCATAACGCTGATACATTACAACATGTACAATTTTTATATCTAAAATATAAAGTAATTTTTTTCATTTTTTACAGTTGTAACCATATGCAGGACCGAAAGAAAGTTATCTGATGAAACTGACTATGATAATAATCTCTCCCTTTACGAGAAATTGGGTGATGCATCAGTTGCAGTTTATTGTTTCACGAAAGCCATTTTTTATTATGAACAAATGTTACAATGTGCAGAAAAAACATCCAGCGATCGAATAGGAGCAGCGTTAGTGAGTTTGGCACAAACTTTACGCGATGCTGGACAATACTCAAAGGCGTTAATATATGCACGTCGAGAGTTTGAATTAGTTTGTACTTGTGACGAAGCTTGCAAGTCTTCATTGTATATTGCAGATTTACTAATAGATGCTAAAGCCTCAGATGCAGAGATTCGCGAAGCCTTCGAAATAGCAATGAATCATGCAGTAAAAAGTGGACAATCTTCTTTGGAAATTTCAGTTTTTAAAGAAATGTTACATTATTTCGAGAAAACACAGCAAGTAAGAGAGGTAACAGTTATTAAAGAGAAGCTGAAACAATTAGACAGAGAGACATCCGATAGTGAGAATGATGACCACGCAGAAAGAAAGAGCTGTGAAGAAATTGGAGCAGATATTTGTTTGAACGATTTAACAGACACAGAGGATGAAGTAGACAAAGGAGTGCGCCGTACGAAGATGACAGTATCCCGTCAACGATGTTTTACTGTTAAAAGAAATGAGAAAGGAGAAAGTCAGTTACAAGTTGCTTGCATTAATGGAAAAATTGCTCAAGTAAAAAAGCTTGTGGAATCGGGTCACCCAGTAAACGTGCGTGATGCTATTGGCTGGACGCCTTTACATGAAGCTGCTAATTACGGTTTCGTTGACATTGCACAATTCCTTATAGAAGCGGGTGCAGACGTTAACGATCCAGGTAGCGAAGATTGTAATGGCATGACGCCTCTGCATGATGCAGCCTCATGTGGTCATTTCCCTATTATATATTTACTTTTGAATAACGGCGCGAATCCGAACGTTTTAATGAAAGATGGTAGTTCAGTTTTGGATTGCCTAATAGAGTGGCGTAAACGCGTTGGAGAATTGTCAGCGGCTGACCAAATTGAATACAGTAATTTACATGAAAAATTGAGTTCGTTAATAACAATACGGTCATGTCATTCATCAAAAGGTAATATCGTTCTGCCAAAGATGTTTAACCGCACATTATCAACTGATGAACGCTACGAAATAAACAAACTAGATGACAAGAACAAGGTTGAGGAAGATGACATGAAATTATCGGCTGAAGAATTCTACAAAAGAACAATAGAAAGTCTGAAACGTAGAAGTAACATATCGAATTCCACATTGCGTAATTTCACAAGTCAAAAAGTTAAAGGACCCTTGCTAGATTCAGAAGAAGTATTGCTTGATAACTGGTTGGAAGATGATTTAGGTCCCAATGACAGTAAAAGCTCTGTAAAACACTCAGCAGTGTATAAATGTTCATCCTCTTCGAGTACAAAAAGAAAGTTTGGCAGCAATAATCATAGTAACAGAAATGCAAAACGTCATAGATGTAATTCTGTTAACACTTCAAATACGAACATGGATACTAATATTTTATTTTATGATAGTGAAAGTGAAAGTGATAGTTCTGTTGAATTTGTAACTAATCCTCAACCCATACAAACAAATAAAAACGTATCTCAAACTACCTTACTTGATAATAATTTTCAAGTTAAAACGACGTCACATAATTTGCCACTGACGATCACGTCTGTTCAAGATTCATCCTTGACAAAAGTTACAAAGACTACCGTGGTACATTTGAAAATATCATTGGAGAGTAAAACTTACAATTTAGAAGTTCTACTTCCTAACGATAATGAAAAACGCGTACAAGATCTTTTGGAAGAAATTTCTTTACAATACAGGAATGACACGGGTGCTGATGTACGACTAATACTTGCTCATGCAAAAGGTAATATAATTAACGCAAAAAGCACGTTAAGCTCAGTAACAGATAATGGAACTATTACCGAATTCAAAAGTGAAATTGTCGACATACAAATACCAGTTATCGAAAAGAGATATGATATATTATGCAAAATTCGAAATATTGGTAAGTTTTCAGTAGATTATATTTATTTAAGTTTATATTTATTTGAGAAGAGATGTTTCAACAAGAATACGTAACTTATAATGTATATGTAAACTATAATAATATCATATGTAACAATTTTTACTCTCTAAAAATTAAACTCTTGTTACTCAAGTATTACTTAATTATAATTATAATAATACAAGTAACCACTGAGTCTCCATTTTTTGTTCGGAAGTTTTATTGTTTAAAGACTTACAATGGATTCAGACGCAATAAAGTTCCAAAAAATATTTAAATTAAGTATTAGAATGCATAAAATAGTATATTTAAAACATTAAAGATGTTGACATTAAAAGTTTTGATATTTCATTAACCTCATGCAATGAAAGGGAAATTGGAGTACACAATTTTCTGTTAGCACTTTATTATTTGAATAAATATGATTTTTACGGAATAGAAGAATGCACGAGAAAACGGTTTTTAGATTATGTATAATATCCCAATTTTTTTTTACTGATGGAGTGAAATTTTAAATGTAAAAATATACAAGCTAACATATTCAAATTTCTACATTCTATTCTTTTCCCCTTTATTATGCTCTGAGTCATTGAGCCCCTTACCCTCCGCGTTCTAGATTCATTTTATACCATCTGTCCATATAACCATATTCCTTACCTTTATGTCCCCTATCCCTTCCCCTCTCTTCCCCTTCCACCCTACTTAACTTCTAGAGTACTCTCCTTTCATTGTACGTGTGGTTTCCTTTTACAAATAATTCATCCTCCTTAGCCTAGCTTTGACTTTATTACTCACCATTTATCCTTCTGTTTCTTCACTTTTATTACCAACATGCCTCTGCATTTTACTTCATTTATCTTCGCAATATCCATTTCCAGCCCTAGTTTTTCCTTAATATTTTTTCCAATGTACTCTTTATTATACCCTCCCTTCTTAATACACTTTTTATGGAAATCTTTCTCCTTACATCTCTTTCCTGTGTCCCTAACAACACTTCTAGTTTTTTAAGTTTTTCTTTTATTACTCCTTTCCCATCGACATACCCTTGTCTCACACTCATTCACTTTCCCTTCTACATTCTTTAATTTTTCTGTCACAACTTTCAACATTTAAGTAAATATAATTAATCTTCTCTCCGCTTCCCTTCTGTGTTCTTCACAGATAATTGCCTTTTTTCAAAGCTCCTCCCTCATTACTTTCATTTTCGCTATATTCCCTGTCAGTATTTCTGGTGCCCCTGTTACAATATTACCTGCATCACTTTTAATTTTACATCCAGTTCTTCTTCTACGTACTTTCCATACGTATTTCTGCTTCTCCATAGTCCCCACGATCGTTCTCCTACCCCTTTTAATTTTCTTCTCAGCTTCCTGTTCTATTTTTCTTTTTGCCCACTCTCAAATATTACTCCTAGACCCCATCCTACCTCTGTTTCCCATTTCTCTTGTTCTTACTATTTTCTCCACTCCCTTCACTCTTATATTCTTTTTTCCTACTTTCTGTCTACTACCATCTGCTTTACCTACTGTGTTATCTACTCTACTTTACCTATACAACTGTTTGTTACTATACTAGCCTAATACTTACTCTAACTTTCCCAGCTGTTATCCTAACCTAAAAATATTATCCAACAACTTAAACTTTCAAATCTGACTTAATACTAACACCCTTTTACTCGCCCTTTTTCACTTTTCACCTTCAGTATTTCATTATTAACACATCCGCATCTCTCCTTTTTCAAACCTTTTTTTATCCACTATAGCGTACGCTGGCCTATTCCTTGCTTTGACACTATCTATTCCCACCCATAATGTTTATTATGTTGTTTTAATTTATTTATTATAACTGTGAAGTAAAGAAACATTCTAGGATAATGCGTGCGAATCAGGTTGTACATAAATATCTTGAATACGTAAGCTTATACAAAAGACCGCTTAATGCTAATAATTTGGAATTTTCTTTAGTAAATTTATGTTATGTAACTGTTATATATATGAAATTACGAAATATATTGAGTTTCCACAGCTTTTCATTTCTCGAATTACTGACGCATATAAATATCTTGAAAGCATTATATGATTTCATTGCTTTCAATGATTAAAGAATCTTTGAATATTAGTGTCCAAAATGCTCCTGCAGCATATATCTTAGCGCATCTTTTTTTACGTTCAAAGGTTTTTTTGGAATTTCACAGCTTTCAACTGGAAGGTATAATAATAATAATAGTAATAGTAATAATGTCTCACTCCTAGGGGCTGGCTAACGCCAGAGGGACACTTAGCCAAGGTCACTGTATCCACTCTCCCGAAAATCTAAGGTCGGGGCGTGAGGCTTGCTTTCCCAAAGAGTCCAAGCAGTCCGTTCACCCCGACCTCTGCCCATGCCGCCGGTTGCGGATATCCCGCCCCCACGGGGAAGCAATGTCTGCCCCAGCAATGCTGGGCAGCGGTACACTATGTCAGTAAGTGTTTCTCTTATACGCAGTGGTAATGTTCTTTCTTCTACTTTGTACCTGAAGCCTCACAGGCTTCCATGCCCCGTAAGGATCTCTACAAGTATTCTGGCCTGGTCCCTATGCAGACTCAGGATGTCTTTAGCCCATAAACCTGCTTGATTTCCCAAGAAGTGTTTGGTTACCTTACATCCTCTTCCCTTTCTCCAATCTCTGGCCTGCCTCTCGATCATCCATCGTGTAATCCGCTGTAGTCCCTCTTAATATCGGATTTCTACTTGCAATGGGGTGCCTCTACCCTCAGCACCTCTTCTTGCAAGAGAATCCACCATCTCGTCACCTTTCAAACTGGATGTCCTGGTGTCCAGGTAACGATGAGATTGTTCCTCTTAGACAGAATATTGAGCTTTTCTCTACATCTTCTGACCAGTTCAGACGTTCATGCACCTATAGCAGCTTGGCTATCCGTGTACATTTGAATCGTTCTACCTGGATACTCTCTCATAAGCAGGAGTTCTGCACATCTTTCGATGGCGGCAAGTTCCGCTTGAAAAACAGTGTTATACGTCTCCAGAGTGGTTTTGGATCCATCCGTAAACCAGTTTTCTCCTTTCCTCGGTAGATTATCCCACAGCCACTGCTGCCTGTCCCGGATGCAGGTTTTAAAACCATCCTCCAGGAAGTGGCAGATGCTGGATTTATCCTGTGGTTTGTCAAAAATTTCATTCCTTAGGACCAAACTCGAGATGGCTAGATGTCTAGATCCGCCTCTAACCCTTTCCCCCGAGCACTGAATCCTGTATGCAGGTCTCACCGCGACACTATTCACCGTAAGTTCCAAGGCGGGCAAGTTCATAATAGCCCTCAGTGCCAGGGTTGGTGTGCTTCTTACATCCAGCGCACCTCTGAAAAACACAGCTTGTATGCGTCCCAGAAGCTTTGTGGTAGACACCTGTTCAGTTCTGCTCCACCAAACAATTGCTGCATACTCCTTTGCATTGCCAGTAGGTTGACAAGGCTCTACGACATTACCTTTCATAGTAAAATTCACGATTTTACCGTAAAACTTAAGGGCTTTAAGTGTCTTAAATTTATATTTCCTCGAGAAGAACACCACATATCCCTTCTCCGGATTAACTCTCAGTGTATTATCCTTGCACCAGTTTTATACTCGATTCGGTGCTCCCTGCATTAGCCCTGATAATTCCTCCACAGAGGCTTCTCTTTTCACTGTGATCAAGTCGACAGCACAGGCCACAGTGAAGTACATTCAACTCGCGAACCAGCTCATCTACAACTAGACATCACCGAAGGGGAGACACGACCCCCCCCCCCCTGAGTGCATCCGTTCGAGATATATCTGTCCCCGGTTTTGCCTTGACACTCAGCTTGACACTCGATCCTCTAGGGTGCCCAGAATCCGCCCAGAATCAGGTTCCCAGGCACCTCGTGATTTTTCGCCACACTCTGAATGATCATTATAGAAGTACGTTTGAACGCACTTTCCAAGAAGGTTCATATAGCGAAACCCTTCAGCTCTAACTGCGTGTCGATGTGGTTAACCACCAAATGCAACGCAGCCTCCACTGATTTGCCTGTCTGATAGGCAAATTGGTGTTTATGCAGTGGGTACGTCCTCAACGGTCCATCCTTTATATAACGGTCCACCAGTCTGTCCAGTGTTTTCCAATAGAAACGATGTCAGGCTGATGGGCTTACAGTCTTTAACCGTTGTATAGCTGCTTCTTCCTGGGTTCTGTGTGAAGACAACTTTGGCTTTCTTCCATATTCTTGGAGTGTATCCTGTTTCTATGCACCCCCTCAGTACGTTCGTCACCGGTCCCAGGACTATTTCCCCCCTACCTTAAGTAGTGCGGGTATAATGCCGTCAGGGCCCGGCGACTTAAACGACTCGAACGTCCGCACTGCTCATTCAACTCTCCGCGGCGTTATCACTTCAGAGGCTAATCTCCACTCTCCATATGCAGTACCAGAGATTCTGCACGCCTCCTCCCTGTAATTCTCTAGTCTAATGTCCGGGAAATTCGTCCCCAATAGAAGGGCTAGTGTTTCCTCCTCGGCGTCCGTGTATCGTCCCGAGCTTTTCCTGAAAAAACAAACTTTTCCCACTTTGTCCCTCGAGAGAATTCTGACGCGGTTTGCAGTTTCATGGAGAGTTTCTATCTCCGTGCAAAATCCTCTCCAGCTTTCTCTCTTATTTATCTCGATCACCTTCTTATACTTTCTATGGGCTTTCTTATAGGCTACCCAGGCTTCAGGAGAACACTGTTTCTTCCGCCCTATTAAATAACCACCTAGCTTCCTGTTGGTAGGTATTCAGGCGGGTTATTCCAGCACGCCACCCTTCCTCCGGTGTACTTCATAGGGCAATTATCTTCATGCGACCGTATGAGTGCCTGTTGCAGATCTTCCACAGTATGTTCCAGGCCCTCAGGAATTCCGTATCCTCCCTTAAAATCACTCATCCTACCTCCGAGATCCTCTCTAAACTGATTCCAGTCGGTGTTTTTGGGTTTCTTTTCCTCACAGTCCTAATTAGTACTCCACCGAGTTCAAATCTAATGGCCCTGTGATCCGATACAGAAGCTTCCTTGTACACCCTCCGCTTATGGATACATTTCCTTCCCGTTTGGGAGCACAAGCTGAGGTCCTAAATTAGGTCCTGATTTAAAACAGTCAGGTGTGTTCCTGTGAGGTACTTCAGGAACGCTTCCTCTCGTTGTCATACGTGCTTCCCCACACCACATGGTGCGCGTTAGAATCCACACTAACGATGAGTTCTAAACTTCCACTACTTCTCTGAGGGTCAAGGTCGGTACTTCCTTGTCGTCGTGAGGGTAATATGCGGAACAAACCAGAAAACTCTTTTCCACACCTCCGACTTCCAAAGATCCTACCTTGACCACTGTTGTGTCTGCTGAGCTTAACCCCGTTATCAGAGTTGCCATCATATTACATGACATTATTGGATCGATTGAGTGTAGAAATCAAGAAAAAACCGACCTCACAGACCGGAGACTTTTACGTGATGTGTTATATGTGTAAAATTATTGAACATTACAGTTAACATCATTTAAATTGGTCACTTGCTTCCATGCACAATTGCAAAATTGCGCACCAATATTCCTGCCTCGGGTAATGTCATTTCTTCAGATATTTTCTGCAGACTGAAGAAACCATTCTTCTTAAAATTTAGTGATTTACAATATATTCAGCCCTTTCCTTATTACGAGCGACTATAGTCGCTCTCTACAAAATATCTCTGAAACTGTACGAGTGACTATAGTCGCCCTGTATAAGATACCGCGTATTGTACATATTGTTATATTCTATAATGTTATTTGATTCTAAAGTGTAAGTAAAAGTGTGTGCGTTTCAAAGTTATAAATACCCCGTTTAGAGGGAAGTTTTTTTTTCAATAAACACCGTCATAACAAGTCAGATTCAATTGAGACGTAAATGTTCTTTCACGAGCGCCATACACATTTTGAGCACGGCAGCTCGTTCAGTGGGAATGCCACGGCAGAGAACTCGCCCCTCTCGAAAGGGTTAAACATTGTAAAAATTGGATAGTCATAGAGGTAGAAAATTTTCCTGTAAGTGTAGTGTAACCATGTATTAATACAGAATAATGTATTTTTCGGTAATATGATGCATCGTTATGGCATTGATTATATTTCGATTGGTTGTAATGTATTAATGGAATATTTGTTTAGGTAGTAATATATGTTTTGTTAATGTTGCTTTTAATTTAATACAGTAATTAACATTGTTTGAATAAACGGTAGTACCGCACCCTCGTGCGGTGATGCAGCGAAACATGAATATCAGCGCTGTTTCGCAGCGAAAAATATGACTATCGGCGCCGGCGTGAACGTGTTAAAGATGATGTTATAATGTTACGAAGTATTGTCTTGCATAATTTAGGTCATTATATTTTGTCACATCCTAGATCAGGGTTTGCCGCCCTAAGTTTGACACCGCGACAATGTGTTCGGTTCCGAATCAGTGCCCTGGTGTAAATTTGTCCTATTTTGCTTATGCAAGGACGGGCCAAGGAAGTGAAACAGGAAGAAAAGCAAAGACTTATATGTCGAATAAGTATGGTTTATTAACTATTTATTAGAAATTTATTAACTACTATTAAATTTAATTCAAGACTGTATAAGGGTTGAGGCGTTGCCCGCGAGCATTCACCTGTCGCGAGTATGTGTAAACATATATATACATATATATTGTTTAACACGTTCACGCCGGCGCCGATTTTCATGTTCTTCGCTGTGAGGCAGCGCTCGAATTCATGCTACGCTTCATCTGGCGGCGTGCGATTGTTGCCTGTTCAACTTTCTTACTTAACTAAAAATATAATCCTACAATATTTGGCAATGCGTAGCACCGGTGGTACGCGCCGCCCAATGAGATAGTCTAGTGAGAGCCATCGGTGGTACACGCCGGCGTGAAAGTATTAATTACGTTTTATAATTATTTTATTTTATATAATTTAATTTTTATTTGATGTTCGTAACGCTATTGTTTCTTCGTGGGACAATTCGATTTATTGCTAAAATGATTTATGTCGTGTGAATAGTAAATATAACGATAATTTAAATAATACTGAATATTAAAGTGATTTGGATTTTAATAATAGTTCCTCCGAATTGCTCAACGACAGTCGTTGGTATCTTTTAGTAATATGATCCGGCTATGCTTGAGATATACACGGATATATCCGTGATCAAAATTTAACTGCCTTTTTGATATCGGTTTATTCGCGATTCGCAAAACTTCTACGCCCCCTTGTATCGAGTAACCTTTGTTTCATTTCTTAGTAATTATTCAACTCCCCATTTATTTATTTTTGGTATTGAACACCACATCCGTTCGTTTCGAATTGATACTATTAATCACAAAAATCGTAACGTGTATTTGTATCCTTATGACTTCTATTGCAATTTTAGTATATATGTTATAATATATTCAACACACATATATATATATATATATGTGTTTTTTACATTTCTCTCTCAGTGCTTGCAACATGCAAATCTCAGCATGTTACAATTTTATACTTAACTCTTTGTGATTCTGTATTTATTATTAATGAAAATGTATCTGAAAATATTAATAATACCATAATAATAACATATGATTTCTTGTTGTAGATGTTAAAGATGCAGTTTTGGAGAGTTTATATGTATGTAGAGCATCATCAGCGTTCATTATAAATCCTAAAATGACAAGGGAAGAAGAACTCGTCCCTCTGTTGAAGAGCCTTAAATATGAAGCAAATCTCCGCATCCTCTGTTTATCGGGAATAAGTTTGTTCTTCGAAGGAAAGCTTTTAGATGCTACGTTGACAGAACACGAACATTTAACAGAACTAAATTTGCAGAAATGCGACATCACTTATAATTGTTTGTCAAAGATTAGAAAATTGCCGATACATTTAATTACTTTCAATTTGAGCTATAACCCGTTGGGTTCAAAATGCCGAGAGAAATTGTACAACCTACTAATACCTTTGAAGCAACTAAAAATGTTAAATGTTTCTTGTTGCGATCTTCTTGTTTTTCATTTTGATCAATTATGTGAATCCCTTAGTAATTTGGATATATCTTCCAATGCTTTAGAAGAAGTGAGTATCGACAATTTATCGCAGAGGTACTTGACTAGTCTTAATGTATCGAATACTGTGAAAGTTTGCTCGGACACAAGTGTAATTATCGAAATTGTAAAAAATAGAAGTTTTCTTACAAACACTATAGAGTGTTTAAATCTCTCTAACTGCGGACTTAGCGATTCCGATGTGAAAGTAATCTTACAACAAACACCATGTCTTCAAAAATTTGTGATAAACAATAATAAAAATATTACACATATTTCAGTAAACAGAGTATTAGGGTTTATACCAACATTACACTACATTAGTGCCATTGGTTGTAAAGAAATTTCGGAGCTTCCCCATCCTGAAACATTTCTCATAAATCCAACAGTTTGCACATTATTAGTTAATATGAAGTATAGCATTATTAACAAATGGGAAATATTGTGGCGCAACAAGTGTTTAGGAAATGTTCTACCTGGAAATATTGTTAAATTCCAGCCGATACAATAATATAAACTTATTACATTTCTCACAGAAAGAAAGATTGTTGTTCGTATTGTCGTATTGTATATTGACAATACGCGATTATGTTCTGTGTTCATTGGACTGGTAAGAAAGTAATTTCGGTTTTTTCAGTTCTATTTCCCACTAAAAACCGTAATTAGTTTCTTGCCAACCCAGTACATGTTCAAAAAATGTAGTCTTGACAAATCCAACTTGTCATTCTTTTTATTACCTAATCGTTTCTATTACAATGTGAAATATGTATTAGAAACAGTCGCAATAAATTTATGTAGAAGGTAATATAGTGATTGTACCCAACGGCTGTAAATACATTCCTTACTGTGAAACGTCTTATACACAAATAAAAAATATTATAAAAAAGGAGGGTTCCTAGTTCGAAGAAATTAGCAGTGAATTACTCTAGTTACATTCCATCAAACTGTTATTAAAATTTGCCGTGGATTAAGTGATGGTTTTGGAGTATTCCTATCAAGCCACCGAGCACATTTCTTCCCATTGTCGTAAAGAATCGTCAAATATCGCGGGTGCAACATGAGCGCCAAAGTAAAAGACGTGAACAGAAAACGAACTGTCAAGGAAACATGCTAAGCTGCCCGCAATATCTTTACTGGAACTATCTTCCACTAAACTTTATATGTCAGTGCACGAAAAATTTATATCAAAATGTGCTTTTCTACATGCGTGTAAAAACATTATACTTTATAATTTTTTTCTAAAGCTATACATTTACAATTATACATATTGTTACGACCCGCCGATCCTCATGTATTTTCCTCGATACCTAAAATCATCGCCAACGCCGAAACCATAGAATCAAAAGCAACATATGAGCACATCCAAACACCGTGCCGATGTCCTTTCGTTTCCCGCACCGCCCCAACTTCTTCACAGCTCCCCAATACCCTCGATAGCAACCAAGTACTACAGCCCAATAGAACCAAAATCCAAGGCCAACCTACCTTCCTGCAAACGTAATGAAATGGAGCTATCCATGCCGTCAGTGTGCCCGTTGGTATACCGATCTACCATCCTACAATCTTCTTGCTTTTTCAATTTTTTAATTAAATTCGCACGTTCTCACTTTTATCTACACATACACACTCGACTATTGTAAAGTCGTACAGCTGCTCTATTAATAAACTACTACGAAAACTATTCCGAAAACGCACGTAGCCCAAGCTACTGAAGAGGTAAAAAACCATCCAGGTCACACCCGATGCACAAGGCCATGACATAAATTGCTGCTAAGTGTGGGGTACGTCTTGCGCGTCTCACCCGAAAATCGCGACTCAACCGCGACGGAAAGCCGAACTCCTTGCAACGTGTATACGTGCTGCGAAGTGCAAGTTTCATCAACCTACTAACTTGGAACGAGTCATCGTCCCACGGAACGAAAAAGAGGAGAAGACCGAGTAGAGACCGTAGAGCCACTTCTGCCCAACCGCCGGCATCGCTACGCTGAACGCTGCCAACACCTATCAACTTTCAACGGCAGTAATCAACTGAAAAAGTGAGTAACTAAGCATTTTACTTCCCTTCTTACTACTCCCCAACATTTAGCTTAACGCAGAAGTTTGAAGTCGCTCGTCACACGACGAGTTACTAGACGAATTTTTACGACTCCCGCTACTAACTCCCCCTCGAAACATGAAAGACAGACGGACCGACCCGTTGGACACGGCAGAGGGGCACGCACGCGCCCACATGCGCGTCCGAACCGGGAACGATGGCGAAGAGGTGTACATGTACGACCGAGGTGAGTTAACTCCCGGGCACGAGTATGGCAACATCACCTTCGAAAACCCTGGGCGTACCATAGAACCCATAGGACCCATAGAACCGCTGGCTGCCTCGACAATGAGAGAGCCAAAGACGGTCGGGGACCGTCCCCCCGCCGGACGTCCGGAGTTATTCGAGGCTCTACGGAGGACCGGAATGGAGAACGAAGAATTATTAGTTTTGTATCTGTGCTACCGGCTGGAGGGCGACGGGTACGATCAATTCGAGAGAAGAGTATTGCAAATTATTCGAAAAATTATTCGAATTAAGCTGTATTGCGGTCGAAAGCCAACACGAGACTAACCTCGTCGAACGACGCCGACAAAAGCGGGATGTTGAATACGTGACCATGGTCAGCCTAATCCAAGGGCTCGATCCCGAAATAAAGGGCCGTGTCCCAATCACGCGCTCAGAAAGCCTTCGCGAAAATGTTTCCGCCATCAGACAGGTTGCGCTAGAACACCGCAGCTCGAAGGAGCTGGAAGACGAGAAAACGCGAGTGCAACAACCACCCGTCCCAGCCATCAGATGCCAACCCGCGCCCGTCAACAACGTCACCCAGCGCGCAAGGTCCCACTGCTCATACTGCGGCCGCGACTGGCATACCGCCGAAAAATATAGGACACGTGAACGCCGCTCAAGATGATATAACCATTGTCGGACACATGCGCACGACATCGTCGAGTACCGGAGTAAGCTGCGGAGCGAAAACATTTGGCAAGAAGAACGAAATTACCGAAAAGAAAGCAACCGTCAACAGACATCTGCACCAAGAAGGAGCGAGCCTTTAAACGTCACGCGGGCCCGAGCGAACGACTCCGTGTCGGGCCGCTAACAGAGGACAATGAGGCTGATACGGACACAAGGCGAACCCGAATCCACATCCACCTCGTACGGAGCAACTTCGACCGAGCAGTCATCATCAGCCTCGGGGTCCCCGAACTTGTAGAGTCACTCGCTACGTTCCAAGTCGACACAGGGGAGGACATAAACCTAATAAAAATGAGCATCGTCAACAGCGACATGATTCCTTACGTCGACCAAATATTCGAGATGCACTGAACCACGACAGAACCAGTCGATACCTGAGGAGGAGTCGAACTTACTGTGAACGGTCACAAGGCTTCTTTCCAGGTAGTCAGGGACAACTTCCTCACTGAGCACGACGGACTGCTGGCGACGCGTTTCTCCGCCAACACGAGGTGACGATCAGCTACAAACAACAAGGGGTCCTATTGATCAACACGATCCGGCCGTTCCAAAAAGAAAAAGAACGACGAGCACGACCATCAAACACGGATGTATGCGAAGAACGAACATACGAAAAGGAATTTTCATGGGAGACGCGTTTGTAACAAACGATAATGGCATCACACACTTATACACCGTACATAGCAGAGTCGAAGCGACAACGATAGAAGTTCCAGTGATAAACATAGAAGAGATCGAGAAGATCATCGAAATCCCACGAGGAATAAACAACGAGGATCTAACGAACATGCCAACCTCACACAAACCTCAAGCTGTCATAAGACGTGTCGAAACGGGGCACACAGTCAGCAAACTCGGGAGCCAGCGCTGTAGAAAAGAGCCTGCACCTCGATCACTTAAACAAAGAAGAGCGCGAACACGTCTGCTTCCTAATATACGAATACTTCTCTTTCTACCTACCGGGTGATCATGTAAAGGCCACTAACGCTACCAGTCACCGAATCCACACCACTGATGATGTACCAATAAATACCAAACAATATCGCTTCCTTCCCGTTCACAAACAAAAAATTCAGAAACAAGTAAGCGAACTCCTCGACCAACAGATAATTTCACTATCCAAATTACCCTATAACTCACCTGTCTAGATCGTTTTAAAGAAACCTAACGTCGGTGGCAATAAAAGATGGCGGATGGTTATAGATATTCGCGCGCTAAACGAGAAAACAGTCAGCGACGGCTATCCACTACCGAACACCACCGACATCCTCGACTAACTTGGAAAATCACAGTACTTCGCATCGCTCGACCTCGCCTCAGGATTCCATCAAATACCCATGGACCTACGAGATAAAGAAAAAATAGCCTCCTCAACTCCACATGGACATTACGAATTTAACGGTATGCTATTCGGACTCAAAAATGTACCAGCAACCCTCCAGAGACTAATAGACATCGTACTGACTGGACTACAAGAAATTGAAGTTCTCGTCTACCTCGACGACATCGTCATCTACGCCGAAAATCTACAACAACACGACCTCAAATTCCGTCGACTAATGAAACGACTACAACTTGCCAGTCTACAACTGCAACTGGAGAAATGCGAATTTCTGAAAAGGGAAGTGAACTACCTGAGTCGCATCATCACCAACAACGGAGTGAAACCGGACCCAATGAAAATAGAGGCTGTCAACAGCTTCCCGGCCCGACCAACCAGCGAAAAATAAAACAATTCCTAGGACTCGTAGGATACTACCGCCGGTTCGTTAACACGATGACTGCCATGGGGGTCACCGGTGACCGGCACTCGACTTGGCTACAGCGCCGTGGGGGCCACCGGTGACCGGCGACGCAGTAAATAATAAAAGTACATAATTAGAGTAAATATGGATACTGATAAATTTTTCAATAATACCATTGTTACTATAATGGTTTGAAAAAGTTAATGCAATATAGAGCATACAAAAGTAGTTTTATTACTACATGAAAAATATACATATTATCAGTGCATATTGCGATGAGTCAGATTGAAACACTCAAGGCAAGAAAAAAGGTAAGTCAACGCAATCGGAACAATATGTCACCACTTTTTTAGTAGAACTCTTTGCACTAGTTCTTTCTAGCTGCTTTGAATTTTTTTTATAGCACGCCTTACAAAATCGCCTTACAGTTCGTGCATTTCCCGGTATTTTTTTAAATTCATGTCGAGGTCTGCTCCGTACGCAATTTATTGGAGAAATACAATCATTATCTGAGCATTTCATTATATATATTACTCACTTCATCCTAAAATCAGGAATTGCAATATTTTTTTGTCTACAGCGCCGTGGGGGTCGCCAGTGACCCCCAGCACGAAAAATGCTTCAAACATGATTTTATAACTCACTTTATTTACTGCAAATAATATTTCAACACAATATGCATTGCATAATGAAAAATTCAGCGACATTGAAACAGCTTATCGCATAAACAGCTGAGGAGACGAGAATGGTGTTCCACTGACCTATATTACAAAGCGAAAGGTGACACCAGAACGCGAAGACAACTCCCCCCGCTCCACACCGCAGTGCCCATCATCACTCTAAACGCGACGAGCTCTGAAGGCGAACGCGACTGCCCGCCCGTGAGCGTGCGCGCCCATCACAACTGACAGCATGCTCAACGAAACAAGCACTAACGATATTCATATGCGCCCGGGTGCACCTCTACAGACCATCGGAGAATGCTTATCCAGCGATAAAGGCTCGAAGCAATGGGACCCTCTGCTACGCTTAGGACGCGACCCAAAGGGTACCAACATTAGTAAATAGAAGAGGCGAATTTCAACGCGCAACCGTCGAAGTAGAAGCGGTAGTACACGCGCCTCACAGTCCGAGGCCGACCACCGTGGAAGGGATAGCCGCTCTTGCGCGCCACGGCGACACCGCGGTAGAACGGCAGCAGCAGCGGCCGGAGACACTTCCAGGCTCGCGCAACACAACTCGCGCTCCCCCCGCTCTGTCTCTACAAACAACGGAGCGGCGAGAAACAAGAATAACGCCGGATATAACGTTCTCTTGCCTTCTCTGAGCGAGAAGCTGAGACGCGCGAAACGGAAAGCAATGACACGTGTGCCCGACCGAGCACCTCAACGCAACGCGTTACAACGTGTCTCTCTCCGCGCCACCGGACCATGTCAAAACATACTGTTCCACGCCGCCGGCATGATGGTGGATCCTTCATCATGCGCCCACCTCGTCGGAAACGCAACCTTCATCCTCCTCGACGATGCTAGAAAGACCCCCGCGATTAGAATGAGAACAGAAAAAAAGATGGGTCGAGGGAAGGGAAGTCCACTCCCTCCTGCTCTCAAATCTACTTATCTCAGTTGGTGTGGTGGAGCATACAGTCAGACCCATGCAAACTGCGCGTCTGGCAGCCGAAGCTCTCCCAAACTACAAACGAAATAAACATAAGTACCAAAACAACGAAAACCGACACAACACTGTTACGTTGCAAAGTGACGATCGCCACGGTGAGTGATGATTTGAACGAACCTTCGTCACGCTTTTCGCCCGCCTCCCCCGTTCCTAAAAATGTACGGCCCGTAAGCGTTACCTTTACGCGCTTTAC
>JABFPT010002218.1:6460-17590 GCA_022817245.1 Nixonia krombeini
ACTTTTATCGGTAAGTCGGCTCGAAATAAATACTTCAGTATAAGCATTATTCACACTCGAAAATAACAATGAACTCGTAAAAATAACTGTAACTCGACACTTTCATTACAGTATTATCAATTTGGCGAGAGATGAAAGAATTTTGTATAGTTCTAGTCCTCGCGGATGCAAAGAAAAAATTTCATTTGTGATATGTTCTGTACACTTTTGTTCGTTGTAAATTACCGTCGAAATATATTAAATTTGTTTTAATAAAGCAAGTCAGAAAGGGCATACAAATCGTCATTAAAATCACAAATTCATTTTAGTCACAAACATTCGCTGTCCCACATCCGGCACAGCGCTGTTAAAAGAATAAAAGTCATTAGTAGCGAGATTATTTCATGCGACAATTTGATAAAAATATCGAGACGGTGATAAAAGCGAACGTAAACAGTTGCGAGTACCGGTAATCAAACATTTTTTAAAGATTCAACTTTTTACGTTATTTTTTGACTCTTCAACTTTAACGCTACTGTTGTAGGTCATGCCGAAATTGTCGGCAACTGTTCGCGTTCGGTTAGCATGTAGCAGAATCATGATCGTCGGAACGCAGTCGGGTGGTAATCTCTATGGTATATTCAACCTCGGGAACTGAAACCTACCTGAAAATGTAAACTCCGTAGAGTTGGGTATACCAACTTTTCAAGAAGCGAAGCATCTTCCACGTGATTCGCAAAAGTTCGCGCGACATTTCCCGAACAACACTTTTCCTCGTTGAAATTTTCATGATGGAAAATTATATCGAATCTAGTAAAAATTTTCATATTGCAAATACAAGAGAAAATGTTGAACGAGAAAGTGTCACGTTTTATGCTCGCAAAAAGATAACACAATAGCCCGCGTAATAAATTGCGCGTGGAAACCGAGTTACAAGAAAAGTGAAATTCGAAAATGATCCTTAGCGGGTAGATTTTAGTTTCAGAAAAGGTACGTATCCGCTTTAAAGTAGTTCGATTGACAGCGAAATGGGGCAAACAGAACTGTGTCAATAGGAAATTGGAAGATGCCGCGACGAATGCATCATAAAGAGTAAATTACAAATATTATAATACAATTACAAACTCATTTCAAACGTTCTTTTGTTAAATTACTTACTTACTTTGCACTTTTATTATTAAGGAAAAAAACGCAAGTAAAAGATGTATTTTGAAAAGCAATGTTAAAGAGCAAGTGTGGTGAGCATATCGAACGCTGTCGATAAGAGGGATATCGCGTTGCTCGGTAACAAGCAACGTGCTTCTGCCCGAGCGCGCAACAGGTCGTTCGAAGTGTAAAGTCGCTCGAACTACTTTAGTGCACCGGAAAGTGCTGTATTTGCGGCTGTTATGCACGCAAGGGACAGGTGAAAATGAGCAAAAGAAGAAGGAAACTTTGTTTGTCGACAAGTAGCCGAGAGAAGAGATTGTCTAAAACGTGAATTGAGCTCCGGCGAGTATTTAATAAACTCGTGAGCCAACCAGAGCATGAGAGACGCGATCCGTATGTATCAACCTTTCATTTCGCCGTTAGGTAGTTACACTTAATTAAGTCGCACGACGATTCTCAACTTTTCTCTCTCGGATACACGCCGGCGAATCGAGACTTTGTTCCCTTTTGACCGACGCAGATGGACACACAGACGAACCCACAGACATTTCTCGCAAAAGCATCAACCGGAATCGCTTTGCGTACTCGCTCGAGCACCCAAGTGGTTTCACCCGCCCTGGACTACTGGTAATTCGTATTTTCAGGCTTGCAATACCGAAAACGGTGGCAATTCAGAGTAAAACACACGGCAGAAAATGTTTACTTTAGATCATATGTACCTCGACTGTTCCCTATCACCGAAAAAAATACAGAATATTTCCCGGTAACGGCTATCGCGTAACCGAATATTCACCGTCATATTTTTCATTTCATAGAAATCCGCCTATTACCGTAGCGGCGTGTTAAATATGCCAATAAACGTCAATCAGACAGGCGTTGTGCACACCTTTTTCCGAATTAACCTTCACCTCATTCACTCTACAAAAATGTTACACATTTTGTAAACTGTGATTGTGGTTCTGCCAACATTACAACATTCCGCACTTTAGATGCGACATTCTTATGCGAGTTTATCTTTTTGCACATCAAAACATTTTTTTTACTAATGATAATGTTTCCTCGTAAAGACTGTAACGTTTTGTCAACTTGTACGTGTTCTGATACGCGTACGCTATTTCATTCCAAAAATGTCCGGAAACGGGCAAACTCGGAGTGAAGGTAATTTGTCCAATAAATATGAAGGTGAAAAATCAGTTGCGTCTGACATGTAGCGTAACGACTTAAACTACCCTCTTTCGAATTCGAGTTGTTTACCCTGTTCCACATGTCGGTATTATAAGCCCAAACAAGCCTCACCGACCAACCAACCGAATCGTTGGTCCGTATCGCGTGGTATCTGCTGTTATGATATATCGCAAATTCGATCCGCGTTGAACTGCGTATTGGCAAACAGAGCAACCTACGCGTCTCTACTTGCCTCTTTCTGATAGCCCAGTCTCCTGTCACTTGACGGATCGGTGCACGAGGAATCGATATCGAGGAGAGTCAACCCGCGATGTCTTCGTCATTGTCAGATAGAGTCAAAGTTCCCTTCCCCCATACGCAAATACGCAGACACGCGCGCGCACACGCAGAGACAGAGAGAGAGAGAGAGAGGAGGTAAGGGAAAAAATAAGCGAAAAGATAAGCGAAGGAAAATCAAGAAAAAAAATGCCGAGATGGACAAAAATACGATTCGCACACGCGCGTTCGTCAGGAGTAAGTAGTTCGGTGAACTGGATGTTGCAGTTCTGAGTTGCCAACAACGACGACGACGACAACAATAACAACAACAACAACAACACACTTTCGGCAAAGCGTCGTATCACTCATTTTTGCCGCCAACGTGTATCGCGCGATTGGCAACTTGCATTTACGGCATCATCACTCCTTCCCGGCAACGTCACACGTGACATGTATACTCAGCGTCACTTTCCTCCTTCCCCTTTGCCTCGAGCGAATCTTCACTGTACAAACTGGCACCAGCACCAACACTCGTCGAGTTACAAGTGCGAGTAAACGAGCGCGACATAATAAAGAGAAAGGGAGAGAGTGAGTAAAAAGAGAGAGAGAGAGAGAGAATGAGAGAAAATAAAATATCGAGTGCGCGATATCCTCAACGGTGGCCATTGATATCTTCTCCCGCTCGCAACATGCTCAGGGAATGGGCACAGATTATTAAGGAGTAGGTTAGGAAATTGGGTGTAGAAAAACCGGTGGACTGTTCGCGTCGCGCACGGCGATCGCGGCGGGCTTGCACATAACGAGCACAGCACAGCGGATTAGCGTTAGGCACTTTACTATCGACTAGGAACCATCGTTATTATCGTTCACTGCAGTCAGCACGTTCGACTGACGGTGTCTCGCGAACCTCATCGTATTTCTTGTCAGCCTCCTCGGCGAGAAAACGGGCCTCCTTCAGCTGGTTCTCCAGGGCGTCCATGCGCTCTTCATCGGCCAAGCTGCGGTTCTCGAGAATCTTGCGGGCTCTTCGCACATGTCGAATGAAAATATAAGTTAATCAATGCGAGATTCGAAATAACCATTTTGTAATACACTCGTTAGTTCATTATACTGGTAACTGCTCGCCTGTGCTGCTTCTGCTGCTGCTTCTGCCGCTGTATCTGCACCTAAATGCTGAAAACGCGACACAGACCGGCCATCGATTCTAACATGCCAATGCGAAAGTGAAACAATGGTAAACTAATTAATTAAATATGTTCGAAAAAATGACAATTGAGACGAGCTCGATGACCGATACTGGAAAGTGTAATTTGTCGTATAAATCCGACGTAAACCCACCTCCTCGTACTTTTTGTCCGCCTCCTCGGCGATCAGTTTCGCCTGTGCCAGCTGCTGCTCCAGCTGGGTCACGCGATCATCCTCCATATTGGTACGGTTCTCGAGGGCCTTGCGTATCCTGACAATCGTTTTAGCATTGAAAAACAAAGTGCCGGCTTGGCGAGAAAGGCGTACAATCTCAGGCGATGTCTCCTGCCTCCGCCGACAAGGGCACGGAAAGACATCGCACGGACTAACGCTCCTCCTTCCAGCACCGTCTTTTCGTACCGCTGCACGCACGATCTGAAAGATCTACTTACGATCTGAAGCAACTAGCGACATCTTTAAAACCGAATTGCGTATTGTATTCCCGTTGCTCTCTCCGACTTTTCGGCAATGTCGCAGTAATAAAGGCTCGGATCGTCTCAGTAACGTATCGACAAACCACGTACCATTGCGAACTAATCGCAATGCAGAATAATGGACTCGTGCGTGCAGTGGTGTTGTCAAGTGGTGCTTAACTCACTCAACGAAAGGGATAATAATTCTGATCTCGAGGCTCAGCATTACAAGCACGACAGTCTTTTTATCGCCATTGGTAAACTATTTACACAATAATCGTGTCTCAAAATAGCGAGCCGTGCTCCGGATCAGGCTTGGCGGAAGCGACAAACTTGGAGCTTGGTTCACCGCCGGCCAAACGTACAACGACGCTCGATCGATCAGTCTGAGAATAAAATATTTAACGACAACAATGAAAATGAAGTAAGCGAATTGCTAAAGCAGGCTTCTTTGTCACCGTGACGCGTCATTCCGATTATATTTCTGCGGACGTGCGCCAATCGCGTCATTCACCATTGCCCAAGATTTGTCTTGGCGCGGAAAAAATATACATATGTTAATTGCTGGCATTCCAAAGATCGACGCGGCTCTGGGCTCTGGTAGGATAGTTAAAACAATATGGTCACGCTTTCAGTCGCGTCTCTCTACGATATTCCGACACAGCCGACAATCGAACATTTACAAACTTTACGATCGTACTGTATTTATTTTTTTATATTTAGATAACACGCACACCAACAAATCACACGACGTTGCGTGGAGATAAAAAATTCTTCAATTCTTATGAATAAATATCGATTTGCAAAAATTGAGTGTAAGAAAAAATAAACTATATCATTAATTAAGACTCGAGAGTTAATTATACCGAATGATAGCAAATATAAATAAAGTTTTATTCATTTGTGTTCGTACTTTTAAAAGCATGTGTACCTAAAGTGCGGCCCGCTGTCACGTTACGCGTCATCAAAGTGGCCAATGAAATCATTTAGGTTGGACAGGCCTGCATATAATATATTGATCACATTTAAATAAAAAAAAGTAGAAGAAGAAACATTCAAAATGTCGCAATGATCAAAATAGAAATATCCTGTTGCACCAGTGCAACAAAATATCAGACTTCTGATCACATCTAAATGCTGAATAATTGTAACGAAAAAAAGACAGATAAACGTCGAATCGTCCCGATAGGTATACGATCCTTAAAGAGGAAACATCACGTTATATTTTATCCAGACACAGATCGTAATTTGCATTGCGACGTAATCGTAATGAGGGATTCGAGCGAGAACATGTCGCTGGATCGTAAGAATTGGCCAGTCGGTGTTCCGAGCTGCACGCAAGTCGCTTCGAACGGCATACCGCTGCTACTAAAAAAGAGTTAAACAATTAGCCGACACTGACACCACTGTATCACATTGTGACACATTTCCCGCTAGCACATTATTTCCATGTCAACGATACTTTCTCCTTAAATGTGATTATCAGTTACGGCATTTCGTTGCAATAACGCATTATAACGTGCCGACATGCTTGAAATTGTGCAATAATAATCAGAGTTGGCGTTTAATACCGTAAACCCTTTAATTTGACAAAACATTTAACAAAGCAGATTTCTATTATCAGTTATCAGTTATTTATATACACAAATTGAATTCAACGCAGCATTTATACAGTTTCAATTTTTTTCACTGTTTCATTCATCTAATTGTTAACAACTAACTTTCAGAGACGAAAAATTATATTTAAAATTTAGAATATTGAATTATTCCTCATTCTCAATAACCCTATCGATCGACTAATAATTTTTTCTACAACTCTGCAAATTTATCACAATTACGAAATACGTTATAATGAAGTCAATTATTTACAAAACTACTTAAAACATAATTTTTTATAGTTGAATGTAACTTCATATCGGATTGTTTACTTAAAATGCCATTTCCTTAGGAATGTCACCTTACGCGCACAATGAGTGACTTGGTGTCAGTGTTGAAATATTGATAAAACTGCTGCTTCCACTGCAACCGATAAAACTCAAACAGGACAAACTGGCCTTGGTGAAGATTGAAGAACAATGACTGCGAGAACATGTGCAGTAGATCTGCGGCAAGTATCTGTGTTGCCGCTTCTACGACATGTATAAGCCGACAGGAAAAGAATCGACTCTCCGCTATGAAGGCTTCAAAGGAAATATGTTATACATTAGATTCGCGAGAAAGGGCCAGTTTCTCTTCCATCGTTATTGTTGAGTCGCTGGAGTGTAAACCATGGCTTGAAGCAGCACGCAGGGGAAACGTTATAGAATTTTAACGAAATGAAGCAGTTTGCTATATTCAGCCCATGGGACATTAATAAATAACCACATTTACGAGAAACTGATAATTAGCATTACTAAGAACAAGTGAAACTATTTTTTTATTCGTGTGATATCAACAGCTATTTTACCAGCTATTACACCAATCATCAGTAAACTAAATATTAATACCTAGTAAAATTCAAAGGTGCATCAACGACTCTATTCCAGGAACATTATCGAAACACTTTTAGGATTATTCATAACCTTGGCGCTCATATCACGACAGCCATATTTGACCTGTTTTTCATTCTTTTTGCCTTTTTCAGTTGATTTTAAACGTTTACGATTTGTCATCGTTCAGCAATGTTACCGAAATTAGTTGAAAAAGTGAAACTTGGTCTAGCGAACCAAAGTGTCCTAGCACTGATAATTGATCAATGTAAACAAAGATTTCAATTTTTCTAATAATGACTTATCGCGCGTTGAACATGGGGGCGTACGATAAACACGTCGGAAATGATGTACGAATTAATGAACTGGTAATCAAGAAAGTCGCATGGGGAGATGCTCTCCGGTTCGTTAAAATTCTGTGTTTCCCATGCATTCTGTTCCCATGGCGGTATATGTCGGCGGCGGTTACGGTGACGGTGGCGGTGGAAGTGGCAGTGGCGATAACAGCGGCAGCTTTAGTCGAGAGATATCAAGCAGAAGCTTACCGTTCGCTCTCGTCGGCGGCTTGCGAGGCTTCCGCAAGCTTAGCCGTAGCTGTGGCCAAACGCTCCTCCGATCGTTCCAGATCCTCCTCCAACAGCTGGATGCGACGGTTTAGGGCAGCGACCTCGGATTCCGCCTAAAACGTAAAACAAGGCGAAACCAGTTATTGCTTTTTGCCATGACATGATCGGCGCACCGTTGCGGTTGCGCGTGCAGTCAGCTTAATGAGTATAAAAAACAGTGGCGGATCGCTTGTTCGGCTGTCAATTAAACAGAGCCACGCAATGCCTGCCGTAAAAACGCTGCTGCAGCATCTACGGCATTTCGCGAAATCGAGCGGTCATAGTGATCGGAAGGAGAATTCACCGCGCGCATGGTTACCAATTTGTTTGAGATATCCGTGGATAAAGCGCGATTTCATCATCTTACCGTACATCGTAACAAGCGACTTCACGAATAGATTGAAAAAAATAACTGAAAGTCGGATAAAGTGAAGACGCGTCACTCTGACGTGGTTAACCGGCGTCGTGGCGGCGATGAAAAAAACGAAAGTACTGGAGTGGAGCCGAGTAGAGGTAGTGGTGGCGGCGGTAGTGTCGACTAGTGGGCGCGGCAATAGCGAAGCCACATTCGTTGTTTGCGGCACAATGTTTATTGGGTCGGGAATTTCAAATAAACGAGAACGAGTTACGCGCGCGTTTCTCGATTAGGGTCAATTCATCGCAATTGCATGCACGGCGCGCGTGACGCAGGTGCAGCGCGACGACGCCCGATAAGCTATTTAACCATAGCAGAGTGTCGACCAATCGGACGCTGATACGCACTGTTTCATTTAGGGGGGTTACCGCTGCCGTCGCCGATTCATCGGTCGCATTTCCGTCCGGTTCGTTTATTCCGATCCGGAACCGGAAGACATTTAGCGATCATTTTTGGTAATTGGTCAAGTATTGTTACACCTCAACGGTAATTGATCACTAGTTTTCGTACACTAACGCTATACGCGTATCATAATCTTTGAAAGAGTATCTTTTTAAGGAGGAAGTATATTTCTCGTGATGAAAAAGGGTCCCCCACGCACGAGAAAAAAGGTCGTCTGTGCTCAAACTGATAATGCGTCAAGATGAGTCGAAAGTATAACTCTCTTGATACCAGGGAAGTTTACTATCTTCAACTCGTGTCCTTTTTAAGCCAGTGCTTGAAATATAAATGACAACAATATCGTATTTTCACGGGGAATCATTTTCAATTAAAAAGGTTGCCTGTTACTAACAAAAAAATTAATTCAAATGAAAAGCATATTTCGTCCCTTTGCCAAGAATTTAACCTTATTTTAGGAAGGTTTAACATTTTATTTTGCTGCCATAAAAGCAACCCACCGTTTCGTTATGAGTTATCTCACTTGACGCAACTTCCAAAAGAAAGAAACAATACGGGCATTCGTATGAACAACGGCCTAATATTCCCGGTATATAATTTGTTGTCGGTACATAAATTGTTGTTTAGTGAGTCATGAATTATATTACGATTAATGTAATCCAATGGAACGAAATAACGACCAGCAGGTTTGTACACGAATTTTGCATATATTTAGCATCATTAAGATCATTCTGTAGATTAAAGTTGACGTCAAATCCAATTGTGTCAAGTAATGAAAAATCGTTTTAATGATTAAGCGAGTCTACGCATGTTCATCACGGAATAAGAAACGACAGGAATGTCATGAAATTTCTATCCATATATCCCTTATGTTGCATCTTTTTCAGACTTAATATTTTCTTAATAAAGAGATCGTGATTGTTCTAACTCGAATGAAGATATCAAACCAGGCCGTAATAATGTTAAAGTAAATCTCCATTGGGTAGATTTATCAAAAGAAAAACCAACAAATTTCTAAATTACTATCAACGGTCTGGAAAAGTGAAATAATCACCATCATTTTGTGTATAACATGAGTAATCCGAATGTCAACTTTGAGTATCCGCCATTAACTGCTTATAAGGAGTATTAAAGTGTAAACGTTAATTACACTCTTACATTCTTCTATACGTTAATGGCAATTCAACATTCTTGTATAAAAACTAAACCATTTCCATCATTAACAGTCATTGATAAACAAGCGATTAATGCCTTGCGTTACAAATAACGGACTCGACTTATACCTTGAATCAATAATAAATAGTTGAAAGACTAAGTGATTTCATACCGAGTCAAGCGAGGTCATAATCGATATTCGGTCAAGTTTTGTAAAGAGGACCCTGATTTCTGACTCATGCCGAAGTTGTGAAATGACACAAGACTTCTATTGCGGCGAGCAGCCTGTTTCATTTTGTTGCCCATTTTATCGCTTACTTTTACATATATGCAACGAAATATCCAAAGTTGTTTTACCGTTCGCCTTCCCGCTGACCCTCCAATCGTGACCTTTAGCAAAGCCCTTCTCATGGACGTGTATTGATTGACAAATAACTTCACAAGCAGTCTCCGCGTTTTCTATTTCGCTGTACATCTACATTCGTCTAAATTCTCAGAAATTAACTGTGCGTCATTTCGTTGGCTCTCGAAACAAATACTTTCACCTAACGTTTTTTCCCTTTCTAACGATGCCATTCGGGACTCGATGTTTTCCTCTTTCTTTCATTCTTTCTTTTTTTCTTTCTATGTTTCTGCGATGTTGCATATGTTTCATGAAAGGGTTACTCATCGTGCCAACGTGACTACAGAATCCTGACGGAATTTGCAAAATGCCGAATACTCTACGGACTCATAACGTCTCGGGATGGCTTTATCACAATACTGGGCTATACGCGTGACGTAGACCGGGAAACGTTAAATCGGAATCAACGCACCCAGCTATGAGAACACCCGTTGCCTTAGTCAGTCTGACAAGGCAACAATAATCATGTTACATTAATGTAACACAAGTAACTACAATTACGAATTAACGTTTGGATAACATCTGAAACAGTATATTCAAATTGAGCTAGCTAGTTGCACAGTGTCTCGATATGAAGAGCAATTAAGCTAACATTCATTTACACCTTACGTAAAACGTCGTTATTTCCTATCATTTCAACGACCTTTTAGCGGATCGACAAGTCGCGATGAAACAATGTTCAGTTACATTTTTGTAACGCTTTTTCTTTCTTACTGGCACTACCACCCTACATAAAGTGTATTTTTTCGTATCACTTGCAATTGTCGGCGTTGTTTTGTATCTTCACATTCAACGGCAATTCGTTTGTAAATATTTTACCATGGATATTACGTCGTCGATCTTGAACAAGCACGATTTGCATTTTTTAAGGCAACGTCGAAGCACTTCCGCTTGTACTGCCTGTTCCGAGCCTGTATGGTTATTGTACAAGAAAATTCACTGAGATGAACAAAAATGCCACAAAAAGTACAGTTTCCACATGGCAACTGTCTGAAGGCACATACATGTTTGGAATAGGAATTGATATCGGCAAAATGCTGTATTAATAAGCCAATTCATAGAAATATAATTTCGCCCAGGACTAGACCGGATGATTAAATTTATAGAGACAAGTCGAGGGAAAAACGACCAGTATCGTCGTCCATATTATTGAAACGATTATTGTAAATACGTGTACACGTATTACGCGCGAAAGGAATGCGAGACGAAGGACCTCTTCGTTCCGCTTTTCCGTCTCTCTCCATCTTTCTCCATTCCTCCCTCCCCTTCTCTCACAATCTCTCTCTGTCTCTCTCTCTCTCTCTCACTGCCACTCGAGCTTGAACTCGGCTTGACGACGGCAGGTCTGACATGCACGATCGATCTCAGCCATGGACGCACACCGGCGGCTCGCCTATTATTCGTAACCGAATATGTTCAAAATTCATTGCTTCGTTTTCAACCGTCCACTGTGAAA
>JABFPT010002223.1:1491-13896 GCA_022817245.1 Nixonia krombeini
GTATGGTAGTACTGCACCTCAAACTACTGCGGGCAAGGCTGCTGTCGTTCTGTACGGGTTTCTCGGATGTTCAGGTAATTAGAATTTGTCTACCTTAACTTAATAATAAAGAAACTTGCATGTATCGTAAATGGCAGTTTATAAATAAACACTAAACTATTACTCGCCCGAAGAAGATTTATTTGATTTTTTGAAAAAGTATGTAATCTTCTACATATTCCATTTCAGGTGGAATCCTATTCTTCAATCTATTTCTAGAAAGAATTATCACTTTCTTAGCTTGGGTTTTACGGACTATTCATTTACGACGCCTTAAGAGACGTCTCCGTCAGACAACTTTAGCATCAAGACGGATTACTAAGACGCAAAATAATCAAAAATTATCATTAACTAATATTCTGGACGATGAAGAGGAAATTGGATTGGAGCACTGGAAGCCTAGCGTCTACTGGGTTATGCTTTACCTGTTAATGATGTCTTGCGTTATCTCATGCATTGCCGCTGCAATTTACGCACCTTTCGAAGGATGGGGGTATTTCGAGGCTCTGTACTTTTGTTTCGTCAGCTTCGCTACCATCGGATTCGGAGACTATGTCAGCACTCAACAGCCAAGTTATCCTTATGTTCACTTGTATGTGTGTGAGTGATTGATTCCATAAAAGTGTAAAAAATTTTAATGGAACGTAATTTGGTGCATGATACAAGTATGAATTTCCTTATTAAATTTTTTACTTTAAGATTTCTAACAAATTACATAATCCTCATATTAACTCTTTCTACGTACGTTTATTGTGTACGTTGTTAAACTAAGAAACAAAACAGCTCAAATCTCTAAACCTTCTTTTCCTTATTCTGTTCTCTTTTTTAGGTACAGATTCGCCAATTTTATGTTTCTCGTTACCGGCTGTTGCTGTATATACTCGTTACTGAACGTGACGTCGATAGTCATAAAACAAGGATTGAATTACGTTATACATAAAGTGCAGATTTCATCGGGTCAGTTAGCGGCGCCTCACTTACCTAGACGTAAGACTTTAATATCTGCTATCTACTACTCGAAACGGCGGTCTACGAAAATTAGTGGCGGAAACTCCATTAAGATTCAAGACAACGCTAGTCTGAATGATTCACGACGGATGTCGGGCGAGCTTATTTCAATGAAAGACTTTCTCTGTACAAATAAAGTGTCTTTAGCCGTAATGCAAAAGCAGCTTTATGAAACAGCACAAATGACGAGAGGCAGTGGTGGTTCCATTTGCACAACGCCTAGCCATCAGTCAGTTTTCAAACCTGGTGCCGTGGGTCCACTAGCGATTGCTAGTGAAAAATTTGAAAATAAAAACTCTGTAATCTATTTACAGAGTAAATAGATCATTATAAATGTCTAATAGAAAACATACGAGTGATTCACCTTTCAACAAAAAGTATAAAAAGTGATTGTACAATAATACTACATATGTATATGTATTTCTGTAAATGATTCGTTCGGGTATTTCCAAAACAAAAGCTATTTTACTCTTTATGAAGATTAATTACGTTTAAAAAATATAAATTAGTATTACCAGTTGAATAATTGATAATGATGACAATTGAGTTTTCTATGCGTCATAAAGGTTTTACAGAACAAATTTTATTTGCAGATCATATATAATATAATGTATATGTAGCTCTAGTTAAGGTAAGTATTCTCAATCAGGCACAAATTACAAGTTACATAAATAAAAGATTATGATAATTATTGCGTATAATAGTGAATAAATATTTTTATGACGAAACAGTTAGTTTAACATAACTTGTAGTACCTGAATGATTGGACTTTATGTTAAAAAATGCTTTACTACAATATAAAAAATTGGATGTGCATTCAATTCGACATTATGAAGCTGACTAACAAATTCAAAAACTATTTCTTTCGATCATTGAATTTCTTTATTGTGTCATTGTTACAATATTTTCTTCCATGTATTCACGTAGTCCATTTGTTTGCGAATACGCAACTGTCTATTTTTGAATTTGTATTTAGTATGTATTATATACGTATACATAATGCACGTAAATGAAATCTGGAACAATTTGCGTGTAACTATACACCGAAAATCTTAGATACTTTCGTGTGAAAGTCACAGCATAAAAGTTGACGTAGGACTACTTTGTTCCAACAACATTAACGTATACACACATCAATCAATTCCCAAAACTGCTACAGCATATTCAAAACTGAAAACCGTTTCTTCGTTTTAATGAATAGTACATCAACAGTGCTTGATAAATTAAAAGTAGTGTTGCTAATGCAAACTACCTGTACTTGATGTGATCATTTAAGTGACCGCGACCTGAAACGATACATTCTTTACACAAACATCTCTAATTAATTTATTCATTTTCTTAATATTGTCTTAATATTGCCAGTAATTTTGTCTTTTATTTTGTAAAATTAAACATTTAAGTATATCAATACTTCGTAAAATGTGTATATCTTCAAGTCGCAATATAAATGTTTGTGAGAGCATTTTCCAAATCTTATACGTTTAGCAGTACTACTAATATTTACGACATTAAACCAAAGAAAATTTTATGCCTGAACGACTTTAACTAAAAAATGTAATTGCCTATTTGTATTTAAAAAAATAATCTATTTTATACAGGATTATCTGAAAGTTTGTATTATATAGCGGAACATACTTGGAATACAGAATATTTCTCCAAAGTATAAAATCATACAACAGTTATTTAAAATGCATGTAATAAATAGTTTGGTGTTGAAAAAGAAATAAAAAATTCGTTTGTGTGAAAAAAATAAAGTTCAAAATAAACAAATTGGCATGTGCAATTGATTGCAGAAGCGACAAAATATGAAAAATGCATGTACAACAAAGTCAAACAAGCATATAAGATATTTTGGTATTCCTGCGCTTATTGTACATAGTAGATCCAAGCATGTAAGACGAAGTTCTATGACGAAAACGTCTCAATAAGATAGATAGAAATATCTGCGACGCTCTCAAAATCACAATCTAATCTATCTCTGCCAAAATATGTCTTGTATATTTGGACAAACCACTATGTGGTGTGAATAGTCACGTGAACTCATACACACACGCGAAATTCGCTTTGGCAGTATAACATATTTGTATAAGAGCACCCCTCCCTAGTTCTTAAATAAGTTCACAAAATATTCACTCATCTCGTCAGTGACAATTAGAATACACAATCTTGTAAATTACTTCTATTTCGTCAAAAATATTCCCTAAAATTCAACAGATATATTAAATACGTTTGTCTAAATGAAAAAAAAACATTTTACAATTTTCATTTCTAGATGTTCTCTAAAATAAAAGATACGTATATAAAAGAAAAAGTATAATGACAAAAAGAATGAAAACTTATTTGTTTATGTTCTCGACAGTATATACAACCTTTCTTCGACAACTGCGGAACTCCACGATTCTGAAATTTGAGTTGAAAACATATTAAAATGGAGGTGTATCATTTGCTCCAGCTTTATCAATTGATCTTTTAACGAGGTCAACACCTCGTAAAATAGCAAAACAATGTATGCGCCAATGTTCCACATTAACGCCAACAACAAACCGCGTTCCAAATGAACGAGGTTTCAGTCACTCTCCAACAACGTCATCCCACCACTCAGCAACGTCGGCAAAAACCACAGCCTCCTTGAATCCAGCTGTGCACAAAGCCAAGAGATTCATATCTCGATAAATTTCGTAAACACCGTGATCGACGGTCTTCGATTTGTGTTTCAACGTATATCACGCATCCGCCCAAATTGCTGATCCACTATGTCCAAATCTTTGCTTATCAAATCTACGTCATCCGATATTTTAATCACCTTCGGTTTTAGGAATTCAGTATTCATGTCGCATGTTTGTATATAATCAGTTATAACAAGAGCATTTGCACCAAGAGGTGGCTGGTTCTGATTTGGCGGAGGACGATTTCGCGGACGGGGTATTTGATCCGCAGGTTCCATCAGTGTTGCATGTTTTTTACGCTGATGTTGTAGAAGTTTCGCCTACAAATTTTTTTTTATTGTTGGGTTTTTAGTATATAATTGTACGAAGAAATACTATAAAAATATATAGCAAACCTTGCTTGCATACTGTTTATGACACCACTGACAGCTTTGTGGCGTCGTTGTAATACTACCAACCGTTTGACTGAAGGTCGGATTAGGCAAACCAGGAGTAACAGCTTCTTTCTGACGATTACTTGGTGGCAAAGCAGCACCTGGATGATTTTTCATGATATGTGCTTTTCTTTTACTACTGCTTTTGTAAACCTAATGAATTAGTCAAACAAATTTATATATTTATTTGTAATGTAGTAGTAATAATGTAATATATATTTTATATAAATAAAAGTATTTGATTAAATTTGCTTATGTAAAGAAGACTTCAGAAATATTTAAAGTATTAAATAAAATTATATTTACTAATTATCTTATCAGTGAACAGAAAATTTATTATCTCAATAATGCACAAGAGAAATTTATTTTTCATTTACTATAACAATTCGTGTTTATTATTGTTGTAATTACAAACCTTGTCGCAATATTGGCAATAGTAATCCCTTGTTTGTCGTAAAATAGGCAAATTTAGTTCTGGTACGGATTCGGGCGATACTTCAGGATGCCGTTTAGCTAAATGATTAACAAGCATACCTCGTCTTTTAAAACCCACCAAACATTGGTGGCACTTATAAACAAAACGATTATAATCCGTTGGATTAATCTAATAAATATACAAAATTTAAATATGATTATATATAAATATACTTATCGTATTAATGATTATAAAAAGTATTTTAACAGCCGTTTTTCAGTATTGAAAATACATACTTTTGGCACAAACTTTTTTGTCTGACCAGATTGTAATGTTTTTTCCTTGTTCATTCTTGGTGATGTGTGCATTCTTGTCATATGCTCTTTGAGTTTATCCTTTCTTTTAAACTGTTTATCACAGTTTGCACACTGGAATTCTCTGAAATATTGATGTACAATATCTGAGTTTTTGTTAAATCACATTTGCATTATATTACATTGAATTAACCATTACTTGTAATCGGAGTGCCGTAACAAGTGCATCCGCAATTTATCAACAGTTGGAAAACGCTTACTGCAAAAATGACACTTATGTGTTCGTTCGCAATGATGAGCTCTAATATGTTTACGAATTATAGAGTACTTCCCAAACGTTCGAAAACAATGTGGACAATCAAATGAATTGTCCTCGTTACGATGTGTTTCAATATGGTCTTTCAACATAAGAATCTGCTCAAACAGCTTTTTGCATATTGGACATTCGAAAGCTTGTTTCTCCTCTAAAAATATAATGACATTAATGTCAATAATAATCACATATGTATAAAAATATATGATGTTTTGACTTGTTTTTGAAATGTAGTATATTTATAACCACAGAAGTATAAATCTACTTACTTCTGTGTGTCTTTAAGTGACACGATAGTGCAGAATTGTTCATAAATCTTTTCAGACAAATATTACATGGCAGTGGTTTTTGATCTTCAGCCCCATGTACTAGACAGTGTTGCTGTAATCGCACTTTTGTAGCAAAGCGTTTATAGCACCTCGAACATTTATAAGGCGCCAACGTATTCAAACTTCTTGACTTTGATAACACTGCATGTTGTGATACGTGAACAACAAGATCATTTTGCTTTTCAAAAGTCATGCTACATTGAGAACAAATTTTTTGTTTCAGTTCCACAATATCCTTTCCTGTAACATGAATTAGTTTATGCACTTCAAGTAAAGAAGCTGTACGAAAAGTCGCAGAACAAGATGTGCATCTCCACTCAGAAGCATTCTGTTTTGAATTTTCTTTTTCTTTTGTTCTTGCATTATGACACATTTTAACATGACGGTTACGAGTGTGCGGATGAAGGAAGCTCTCATTGCACATGGAACACTCATAACGCGGAATTTTTGCACCCGGATGTATCAGCAGGTGACGTTTTAAACTGTAACTGCGCGGAAATACCTTCAAACAGTGTGGACATGTATATAATAAAGTGTGCCCATCAACGACTTTGAAGAATTTACTGAAATAGATGATTATTAATAAATTTATTTGCTTCTTTAATTTATTTACAATGTTATATTAGTATGTAAACTTTGTTGATCTTATTGTATAATTTATTATCGATATTTGGAATTTCAATAATGACTTTTTATGTTATGCATTATATCAAAAAACTTACCTTGTAACAATACGATCTTTTTTGTGTTTACTTTTTACTTTTTCATTGAGTTTTGATCTTTCATGAACCTTGAGGTGTTTCTGCAGCTTATCGGATGTTAAAAAGTGCTCGTTACACTTAAAACATGACCAAGTGTTTGAGCTTTTATTTGACTCTAGTAAAAAAAAGCAACTATTTTCAAATACGTGAATTTATAAAATTATCTGCGTTTTTCTGAGAAATTGCTATTCAATCACATAAGTTGCATTTGTATGTTTTAAATGTATATACCTTTTTCTGTTTTAATAACTTGTTCAAGTACTGGTAAATTTCGACGTCTTGCATACTCAGGGTGAGGACCGGCTTTTAACTCCTCTTTTGGAAATATATCTCTCACACTCAAAAAGACGATTCCATCGTTCTGCTGACAAATTACCAAATTCTGTTCTTTGTAAGTAAATGCAGGTCTCACAAAACGCATCCAGTTTGAAGTATCTGTGGTGAAATAAATTATAAATGTACATAACATTTGTAGTATTAACAGTATATAAAATGTTAATACTTCAGCAGTACAAGCGTAAATCTGCACATTAATTACAAACTTTAGTACATACTCTCGTTTGATACATCCACTCTCATAAATTCTCCATTTTCTTCTTCATATAACAATGGCAATGCATTTTTGAATGGTGCACCATTGTAGACTGTCAAAATTCCTTCTACAGGACCAAATTGTGTACGTTTCTGAATAAAACGTTTAGCAAATACTGCATATTCAAATCCACCATCTAAAATGTCAGATGGAGGTAATTTATAAATAGTTAAATAAGATCCAGGCAAAGTAGCAATTGCTCTTGCAGGAACAGGTTGATCTGCGATTGCACGTACATTGTGTGTAATACATCCGTTAACGTTAACACATATGCTGTCACATTCATTGCACCCTGTATATACATTTAAATAAATGTAAAAAAAACTAATATATAACAAATTTAATTAATAACAACATTATTTCTTTTAATTTGGAGATCATAAATTTTATGAAAGTTATTGCGTACATATAAAATGTAAAATACATAAATTTAACCCTTTGTACTCGGCACCGTTTCGGACGTTACCTACCAGCAACTCGACGCCACTTTTTCGCGAAAACGTACACCTTGGAAACGTGATATTACACAGTACAATTTTAGAACCAAGTAAGGCATTGTAATGAAATGTGGTTTATATGTTTTAGTGGACATTGAGGAACACATATTTACAAAAAGAAATCAAAATTTATAACACTGTCTTATTACTGCAGAAATCTGTACTATTCGAAGCTTCAGTACGAACTGAGTTCTTGTAAATTTCTTTTCTAATTTCGGATTTCTTTATTATCTTATCAAGTTTCCCTATATCATTGAGCCATACTCGTGTAATTTTGTTCCACTAATTCTACATATTGCTCAAAGGATTGAAAGGAAACTTTCGTGTCCTCTCAGGGGGGACAATCGAGAGATATGCTAGACTTACGTTGTACCCTCAGAGGGGTCAACCGAGTGCAAAGGGTTAATAGTATTTACTACTTACTAATAAACTCAATAAAATATTACAGAAAATTATGAACAAACTTACAAAAAGGTTTTTCATCTTCAATATCAAGAACTTTCTTTGACTTTTTGGTATTCTTTTTTTCAGAATTTTCAACTTTCATTGAATCAAGCAAGACATCTCTGTCTTCTCTAATTTGATTCTTAGTTGAAGATTTTAACTGAGAATCGTCCATCTTAGAACTATTTAGTGTTTCAGATGTTCCAATAATACGACCATTGTTTAATTCACCATTCTGATTTTTCATTGAATTGACAACGTTTAATTGTTCATCATGCATTACTAAGAAATCTCTTGTTAAGGTAAAGTCTGTGCCTGTTATCCCAGTTAACATTAAAGGTGCTGCAGAGGCTTCTAATTCTGGATTTGTAGCTAAGTATAAACAAATATAGTAATTAACGTTTTGCTGGTTTTGTAAACATGTATATATATGTTACTATGCATTTACTAAAATAAATTCTGATTTTATTTGAAAAATAAAGAACTATAAATTAAAATTTTGCACTCATTAAGATATTGATAACTTTCGATTAATTTACAATTTTCTATTTATATTTCTATTCTAATTAAGTGAAAATTATGATTTTAATTACTTTGCATTAAAATCAATTCTCCTTCTACACAGGATACCAGTGCTTCCTCATTTCCACTGTTTACATAATCGCCAGCATTGTCCTCTTGTGGAATATTCTGTGACGTAGTTTGGTCCATCAAATGGGTTATGTAATTAACATTAGTACGAGTACTGGCTTCCGAATTGCAAACAAGTGGAGATGATGGTCCTTGTAAAACAACAACCGAATTGTGAAAAGGAGATGGTGGAAGTTGTACTGGTGTAGGTGAATATCTGGCAGCAGAGCTCATGTTTGGATCGTGAGGACTAACACGATGTTCAAAATCAGAAAGAGGAGAAGATGTTCGAGAAGAAAATGCAACTGGTTCTAAAGATGGGAACATGCGAGTGTAGTCCCGAGATTGCTCCTCCACATATTCCACCTGGCAATTTCATACAATTTATTTAAAACAATCGAGAACATAAAAATGAATGTAGGTCAATGAATATTAAAGTATATCATTTATTTTATCTAATTTATTGCTGTCATCATCTACTTGCATTTCTCATATAAAAATGAAATAAACACAATGAACTAAGAGATGCAATGTCATAGACATCTGTATTAATGTGAAGAAAATAAATAATATCTCATTAGCATCTTGTCTTCAATGAATTTTCTAACAATAAATCAAACTGAACTGAAACAAATCATATATTTACTTTCTTACACTTTTCATAATATTTGACACTTATGTTTACTGATTAGAGAAATACTGCTTTCGACATATATTAATGACAGTATAAGATGTAAATTTATAAAGTATAGTTAAAAGTATAATCAGCGGTAATATAGAACCAACGGTCAATAACTGACATGTATATTTTACATTCTCATTATATGTATACATGTATAACATTATATGTATAACAAATATCAATGTGTTAGTTATAAATATATCTAAATAAAAAATTTAAACTATTACTTAAATAGAATAGAAAAATGTACATCTAACTTTAAGGTAATTAGAAAATTATAGTTAATATAAAAATAAATAGTAGCAAGCACTGTATATTAAGTACTCAGTTCAAGAGAATAAACATTATTTGTATTATTTAATTTATTATACCAAACAATATTTTAAGAGGAAAAATGAAATTACTAAAAACATTATTTTATGTAACATGTAACAAAATTGGAAACACTCATTGTTTGTATTTCATTTTACACATAATTATTCAGATATTGAGATTATTAATAAAACTAAATAAAGGGGAAATCATAATAAAAACGATGCAATTAATGAAATAAAATTTAATTTGTCTAATGATAATACATACCGTTAAAAACAATAGACGATTGTTGGTTTTGTCACCTTTATCTATATTAGAAATCTCCAAAGGGTCGTCAGGGGCCCCCTCAGGAGGGCCCCTTGGATCCATTGTACCAGTGGTAATTATCCAAAATCGCAAATATGATTTTTATGTTTTGTAATTGTTAAAGTAAAACTTAAATAAAACTTATTACTAATAATATTAAGCTGTAGTGAAAATAAAAAACTCATGAAGCACAGGAACAGCAATTAAATTTTGTTACAAGTACCTATTATTTAATTTATAAAATACTGTATGAGTAATTATGATGGGCCAACAAAACCGCTCTCATAATGCGCGTACGTGCAGTATCGTTATGATATGTCGAATTTGTTTCAAATAAAAAATCAACTTAGTTCAATCACAATTACAACACGCAGCAGATATGCTACTGTTCCCATCCGTTCGTCAACAATCGACCACAGTCGACTTCCAGAGACTCTCAACCTTTAGGAAGCTGAGCTAAAAACAATAAGACGAACCCCTGATAGTGGCGGGAAATTCAATTTACAATAAAACATGAAAAAGTACGTCTAAATATACGAAAGAAAGTAATAAACAAATTTAATTTTCAATTACATTTAAATTTGTGAAAAAGAACAGCGATAAATAGCAATAAATGCTAAAATGAAAGTCAATATTTTATATTTATTATATTTAATACTTTTCTTAACAATGAAATTCAGAAAACAGGTTGTTATACTATTATAATATATAAATATAAAAATATAATATATATTATAATATAGGAAATATAAAAATAATTCCTACTACGGTAATAAATCTTTGATGCATTGCCGTGAAATATAAGTATGGCGATACCCCATACGAATTTCCATAACAACCAACTTTTTCTCCAATAAACAAGTCCTTAGCTTACCTTGTTTCTTCACTATTATAAATAGCTTTCAAATTTTCCATTCTGTTCTTTCGTGTTTAACTTAATATAAGATTGCGTAATTTGAAACAGTCTTATGAAGCATTTACGAATCAAATAAATGTCCTAAAACGTTAAACAACATTGTGCAGCTTAAAAAAGTCGAAGAAGTACTTGTTGAGATGATGAACATGTCAATATTCAGTATTTCGAAAAAGAAGTTGGCTATTGTATAACGAGAACATAAAAAGTTTGGATAAAAATTTGAGTATGGGCGCAAGATATGACACATTACAAAAACCATTACCTAATTCTGAAAATGCATTAAAGCTACACAGGTATAGTGAATATATCTAATATTACAATTCTATATCAGAAATATACTATTGTTTTGATAACAAAAGTTTTATATTATTTACTAGATAATGACTATGTAAATAATTATTAATAATTGTTGTTACTTTCAATATTTCATGAAGAATTTTAGCAAACGAAGAAATCAAAACATTATGCAAAGTTCTAGAAGAAAAAAGATTAAATGTAGAACTGAGAAGATTTGAAAAGCAACTATACGATTTTCGTCCCAAATTTCGAGATCGTAAAATTTGTACGAAGACAATTCTCACCGATTACGGTAATAAATCTTGGTGCGGTGCATCCAATAATTTGTTATTGTCGTTAAACTCAGAAAAGTCATGTAATAAATTTACACCAAATATATCAAAAACAATGATAATTAATGAGGAGGTCAGCGATGTGTCACTTACAGGAGATATAAAAATAACTATTAAAGATAAACCAATACTAGATTTCAAAAAAGAAGACAACGATATTCTCAGACGTTGCTTGAAAGCTTTACAGGAAAATGCACAAGAAAGTAAATGTCTGCGTAAACTAAAAGTAAAGGTATGACGAAAATTACATAAAATGAGATATTATATAAAATTCATATTTGTACATACTTGTACAAATTCACTTGTACAAAATACTACTTTAAAATATTGAAATGAAATTACTAAATAACAAACATATTATAGAAATGTGTATACAATATTTTAATCTATTTTGAGATATAAACAGAATAAACGATGTACTACTCAGATTAAATAATTTTTTGTTTCCGAACGTCTTAAAACTTGTCATTTACTATGACAAACATGTGCAAAATATTTATTACGTATAGACAGTTTTTCTCTCCTACATTCCGCAAAATGTATTATGTCAAGTTGCCTATATTTTTTGTTAAGGTTCAGGAACATCTCATAAACATATTGTTAGGAAGATATTTTACAGCGTGGAAACATTGGACAGAAAATATAAAAAAAGTAGCTAATAAAAAGAAAGAATCAAAAAATATGTCGTACGAACGGAAAATAGAATTTTTTGTAAATGCCATTATCAATAAACAAGAAGAATTATCTGAAATGCGCAACACGAAAAAAAAAGTTGTAACACGTGTTAAAAGTGCTCCAGAAATAGAAAAGTGGTCACCAATTTCAACAAGGACTATCAATTTAACAGAATCTCCAGCACAATGTCGTTTGAAGGCTCAAAAAAAGATTATTGAAATGCAGAAAATGAAATTAAACGAGCAAAAACGAATTATAGAAGAAATGCGTTTAAAAGAAATCGAAAATGATACGCGAAATGAGAGTAATAAAACAATGGATATAACTAAAGCAGTTTTCAATCATTGTGGACCGAATACAAGAAGAACATTAATGTATTTCATGCGAGAAAAAGGCTACAGGTAAATAAATTTCAGAAAATTACATTAGTTGTTGCAGCA
>JABFPT010002227.1:0-19817 GCA_022817245.1 Nixonia krombeini
TTTTGAATTAAGTCTAATTTGTTGATCTACCGCATTAGCTAATGCTTTTTGAAGAATATTTTTGGGTGAAGTACCATCCTTCGCTGTAGAATAAACATATATTTGCAGTAATACCAGTCCACTCCCAGAGGAAGTTCTTGCTCGTAGATTCGTTATTAAATCATTAATTACTCAATTCTATGCATAGAAGCAATTTTGTATCAGATCAGGCTTATATTAGACTATTTTTCATTTTCCGATAAAGCTACTCTGTTAGCTCGTTACATCAATTAAAGCTGAAGTACAGCATTATATTTTTTACACAAATTTTTTATTGCTGTTACGTGCGTAACTTTCACACATAGCTCATGATTTAATTATTTCAATTTCATTATGCTATAAAATATCTACACCATTCGAATTCACAGAAAAGTAATGAACCAAGTGCGACAAAACATTTTACAGCAACGAAAGCTTATCGTCGTCGTCGCCGCCGTGCGTGATCGCCGACGACGTGGTCAAGCAGAAAACATCTCTGACGCATTTTATCCACAAGTGATCTAATTCTTCTAATTAATATAGTGCCACGCGCACAGTTACGAGTTCCTTGAATTTGAACCAGTAAGACCGATATTATAATCAAAGGAAACGCAGTCAGGACTGTCGCCGAAATATTGTTTTCGGGAATTCCCATTCGAATCGGGACCGATGCGCTGTTAATCATGTAAAACTCTACAGAACGTATCGCCGCGTAATAGTCGCGTAATTCAATAACTTTGAGTCATATTCCCCGTGTAAAGTCACAAAATTTGTCGAATTATAAGTTCTTTTCCCTATTTAATCATTATAAATCTCGACAACTTGTTGCAAATCAAAACATTAATATTGAATAAAATACTACTATACAACCAAATTAATATTTTTAATTTCAAGTACACTTCCGTTTGCCAAAAAAGACATTTAATATGTAAAAATAATGCAAGTACGTATGATCGCCGAAATCATAGCACTTACATGATCTCTATTAACGGTATTTTGCACGAAGTTTTAGTACTTCGTGCCCTAAAAACGGGTTGATATGACAAAAAAAATGCAAAAAGATATAAAATCAAATATGGAACAAAAAATAGCCAATTTTGAGATAGTACTTGTCTACTTGTTCTACCTCCATCTACTCTTCGATCTTCATCAGAAAGTATGTTGTACAAAGAACTGGTAGTAACTTGTACAGATCGTGATATTGTCAGTAAGAGAAGTATTTTTTGGAAAATGCTATTTTTCGTCTGATATTCGATTTCATACACTTTTTCACAGTTTTACTATGTAAACGTGTCATTTGGAAGCAAGAAGTTGAAAAATAAAGTAAATAACAGTTAAGTAAACGGGGATTTTAATACGCCGTAACTTTATAAACGGTAATCGTATGAACTTGCAACACTTTTTCATATGAAATGTCCTTTTTGGGATACTGTATATTGTCACATATCCGTTACATTAAACTGTCCAAACTGTCATTCGTATATTTCCTTTTTAATGCTGTCTGGCTTTTTAACGCCAAATAAAAGTATATGATATGTACATTAAGCGATTCACTGATGTATGTATGTATATATGTATTGGGTGATACAAAAAGTCTCCGTCCTTTTTTATGTATACATACATATATATAGTATAGTATTATCAATTTTCTATGGTAAAAAGTTCCCTAATAATGCAAAAAGCAACTTCCTATTCAACTCTACGTCCCTACCATACAACAACTGGTAACACATTTGAGACGCAAAGAAGTTAGTATTTTAAAGGATTTGCAAAATTCTTAAATGTTCCAAAGGAAAAATGTATATTAATTTATTTTATAATTAGAAGTAAGATTACAGCAGTGGAAATGAAAGGAAAAAATAAAAATAGTAGTATAAGTAGTAATAATAGTAACACTGGTAGAAACATAATCATTATGATAATGTTATTAATAACGGTCAATTTTATTATCGAAGTAACATACTTCTTCGTCGACTACTAATATCAATGTAGGAAATATAATATGTTACATTGTATCTTTACTACGTATTTTATGATTTTGTTATCAACAAAGAAATATTAGTAAATAATTTTGTCTTATATATAATATGCGAATTATATTTATTTCAACCACTTACAAAATTGCACCTAAGTAATGCACTGCAGCAAGTATTACACAAATACAACGCAAATTTGATTAAACTTCTAATCATACAACAACACCCGGATTTTATCATTTTCGTTCGCTTAATAAAAAATACTTTTTGTAATAAGAGTATAATTTTGACAAAATATGGTCACATTTTTAAACTTATACCGGACGTATGATGTTCATTATTCATTGGTATTCTCACTGCTAATGACTAATCGCCATTTTTGTTAACGCAAAGTAAACGAATTATATAAAGTCTAATCCTTACATTAGAATAGAAAGCCAAAACGGATATTAAAGTTCTCAAAACTGTTTTTCTATTATTTTGTAATATTGTATAAAGAATGCAAAAAAAGTACAAATCTCCCGAGTTGAAGTTTCAATAGAGTATAACAGATTAGGAGATGCGGGAAAACAATCCGCTTGCTTGAATAATATCAAGTTACCAGTGTATAATAATAAAACGAAGAAAATGCAGTTTACATACTAAGGTAACCGCGAGTCTGACTATGTCGACGACCAACAAGATACGCGACTAATACGATTACTACCAAACCAGCTAAGGCGCAACCCACTGTTATAGGGACATAATCCGGAGTGTCGAATGGACAATCGTCTGCTGTAATAAAAATATAAAATAAGACAATAAAATTAGTTCGCTTATATTTTATTTGTGTATTGCTTTTGCGGGTAATTTTGTTGATATGAATTGTGCGTATTCTTCGTACGTATAATCACTGTATATTATATTTTTTAATAAAAAAAACATTAAATATTTCTCTTATTGAAAATATTATAAAAGTTTCTTATATGTAAACTTATAATGTAAACTTACCAAGAGAAAACTTCGGTGACTTTGTATTCATAAACGCTTGAAATTGAAAATTACTTATTTTTAACTGCGCCACAGTTGTATTGCTATCCAATGTCATCAAATTAATTGTCTGTTGTCGCAAACAACGATACGAATAGTCTTGTCTTGTAGAGAATTCGTCAACCATGTGAACAAACTTTATTGTTCCATCTGGAATACAACATAACATGTCTACACAACTGTATACATGTATAATGAATGATCTTTTTTCAGTTTAGTATGACAAATGTGTATACTGACAATATTTCAAGAAATGTACAACATCTGCGTTTAATACTTTTGCTTGCAAAACTCCTCGTTATGTAGTTTATCTAGATATAGAGTTACTAGAATGACGAGTATTTGGAAAATTGTGCAACTTGCAATTTATATTTTTAATTTACACGAACCCTGGTACATTAGTATTTGTATGCAGCACTGCCAGACTTAGTTGTTGCGCGTTAACATTATTACGCACGTTTATTCATATGGACTATATTCCTAATTTGAAAAATTGTCAATAGCAATCACCTCACTGTACAGTAATGTTTTTTTTTTCAAGTTGGCGTACGTGTGTATAGAAATAGGAAAAAGCAAATATGTTAGTAGATAACCACATAAGAAATTAATATGTATATTTACTATGTGACTTAGTGTAACAATATTAATATGTAACTTACTTGCGTCTGAGTCGGGTAGATCATTTGAATTAATAGAAACTTCCAAAAAATGAAGACCGTAATGTTTCGTTGTAGCATTGTTGGTAAAGTGTAAACTTAACGTGTCATTTTCTTCTCTTGTTGATTCCCACGAAAGTACAAGCGTTTGATACGTTGAATTGTCACATGTACCACTACTTACAGCTGCATCAGCTGGTAAAGTCAGCGTATGAACAGTTTCCTGTGTTAAATCAATGGTAATGCAAAAGATGGTAATACGTTTTTTTGACAATATTACTTACAAATAAATTTGTCGATTAGTTATGTCTCTCATGTAAAAAAATGTTAATACCAAATAAGGAAACTTAATGAAGTAGATAGAATACTTCACGATACTGCATCACGTTAAAATACTACATTACATTTCAAAATAAAAAAATACCAGTATAATAAATAGTTATGAAACATATACGACAATGATATCACTTGGAAGCATGTGAATAACCAGATACAATGAAGAAGAGCACGCACGTTTGTTATGTTCCAAAGTATAATTGCGGCTTTTGGCCTCTTAATCACGGAAAGGAGCATTGTTTTGCATAGGAATTATCTCCTCATATCATACATGTGAAATGACCACTTGATTTGTGCATAACAAATCATACGAAAAGTAAGAAATTATTATATGTGTATAGATTACAGTTTTCGCTGTTGTCATTGTCACTTTTACCTTTTATTGTTACGTTGCTGTTTTGTTTTTAAAAATAACACCGATGTTGTCGATGGAAGAAGTCAATCATCGCTAAGCGTATACAATGATCCAAAATATGTTACGTTTGCAATTCGTAGCGAACCCTGATTATTATCCGCGTTTGTGTATACCATATAAGTATTTTGCAAAAATCATGATCAGATTTTTCCGAGGAGACAGACAGGAGGAATTACAGTGCAGATAAAATAACACGAGTTGAAGCTCAAACGAATAATTTTGGAACTTGATTTGTTCATCTTTTTCTTTTATTGCAACAATTATTTATATAGAACATGAGATTTGAACGACAAAGATCACATTCGTATTTTGATAATGTAGAATAATGTTTGGTTTATTCACTTCAGGATATTGACTGGTTAAACTAACTAAATGCCAAACGGTTGAGTCGACGAATAGTTTCAAAGCGTGTAGCGAAATGCCATTTCATTAGTACAGACTGTACGTATCTACTAAACATTGTCGATTTCTACTAAACATTGTACTATTTTTTATTAAAACAATTGTGCCAAAATGAACCCTTTTATCCCGGATTTTAATTCAACCGATCTATGGAAAGTGAATGTTTATCCTTCAGTCGCCAACATCTCGCGTTTAGAAATGTTTGCAGCAATATACACCAGACAGTTCAGTCGTTGCGTATACTTTATTACAAATTATGTATGGGGGGCAATCATTACTGTTTATATCCATACAACTCTTTAGTGATCCGTGAGTAGATATGAGTCACAGCTATGATTTTATTTTACTTCTAATTTCTTCAGCTGTTATGCTGCAATCATTTCCTTTTACATCACCATTTGGAATAATGTGTCACGATAATGGGTTCTGTCCATGTGACATTTTTTTAAAAGGAAATCCATTATAGTGGATAAGTGACGTGCAAAATGTGTAATATGGAAATAGTGCAAAAATCTACTGCAGCCAATGAGTTTTTGCTCTTCGTCTTGTAACGTTTGGTCTTGTGATAATTATAAAATGAAAATTGGCGGATCGGGGTACAGGTATATCGTGATTTAAAAAAGTTGCATTCACTCCTACTTTATAATATTGGTCGAGTTTTAACATCATGATAAATGCAAATAAATAAGCAACAGATATAAATGTAAAAATGTTTTCCATCTCTTATCGATCGCTGTTATCAAATTTGATTGGTAAATAATCATCAGTTATACCAAGATAATATAATTGATAATTATGCGTGATAAGCACATGTAATTACCTTTCCATCGGTTGTATTATAGTGGACGATTATTTGAACGGCCATTTGAGCCATGATACATGTACGATTGGTTCCATTTACACTCCAGTGTCCAGTTTGCGGCACAGGCTGAGGAGTTAGAGAAGGTGGACCATTGGTAGTATTGCCAATCAAACCATGTGCTGTAATACCAGCAGTATCAACCATGTTGGAAGTTTTGATATTAGCAGTAGTTGTAGTAGGACCAGTTGCACTTATACTGGTATCAACAGGTATTGGAGTGGTAGTAGAGATTTGAGACGTATTTTGCAAAGACGTCATAGTTAGTGCTCCGTTTGTTGCATGTGTTGCATTAGGTACAGATGTTTTAATTGTATTTACAACCAAAGTAGTCGACTCAAGTTGTCCATCAATGTTCTTCGACGAGGAAATACTTTCCTTATGAACTGCATTATCGTATAACGTCGATCGAAGTGTGGGATATGCTATACTCGATAAAAAAGGTGTAGCGGTGACAGATTCCGAATTCTTTATCGGGTCTTTGGTTGATGTGCCATTTATGAGAAGACTATTTCTTAAGTTGGCATAGTCATGTTGTTCAACACTTTTTTGATCCTGAGTTGCGGCAAGTTCAAAGAAATCACCTGAAAATTATAATTTTTATAAGAGTACATTTTTCTCTTCGGCAAATTATTACATATGTTAAATATAGATTTTGTATTCCTGGCATAATACTATATGTTATTTCTTAGATATTACGTATATTAAGTGTAATTAAAGATTGTGTATAACTGAGTGTTTTAAAAATATTAATATATTTCAATGTTGCAATTGTATTTATTTAGTTACTCAATTGCATATTAAACTTCACAAATCTGACAATAAGTATAGACATGTAGTCATTGAAAATAATTTGTGCAGAATATAATTGTTAAGTCAATGAACGTCAAGCAATGGTAGTCAGTGGTAGTAATTTCAACAATGTTGATAAGTATGAAGTGCTAACTATGAAAAGTATGTTACATTTGCAGACATTTCATTGTACTGTAACAAAGTGCGACAAAATTGTTTATTATATATTATTACTTTTTATGCAATAAATAACTAAATAAGTAAAGTTGCGAAGTATCTTCGATAAAATTTTACTTTAATAATATTTCATCATAGTACTTCCATGATTGGGTACGAAACATTTTGAACCATTTAGGACTGGTATCTAATAATAATAATAATAATCTAATAACGATTTCTAATAAAAAGCATAGAGTAACATTATGCAAAAAAATCTTAATGGTTTTAATTATTTCCATTAATTTGATATGTAGTACATTGATAAATTAGTTGCTATACACTTTTATGTTGTACTGTTTCTTCCCATAAGAATCTTTTGTATGTGTCAGTGTTAGCGTTATGGCAAAATTTTATAGGTACAGTACAAAGTAATGCGGTTAAAACTATTCGTGTATTCAATGGTTCAATTATTGTACTTTGTAATAAAAATGTATAAATAACAGTATTGTAAAGCACAGTATCTATAGGTGCTGTCATATCTTGACGCAAATGCGTACATTCTGTGAGCGACATTTCAACTTTAGCATCATTTGAGCATAAAGATGAGTAAATATATTTCCAGCTAAAATCATTATTTTATGTTTGTTGAAAACTGACCGGACAGTCTGAAGACACTGACCTCCTTTCATGGCATTCCACAAATGCGAATTCAGTACAAATTGTACAATATGTATGAATGTATTGACAGAAAATAGTTTACAAAACTAAATTAAATGGTGAACCTTTTTTATTAGCCAATCACAAATTAGTACTTGTCTGTATATAAAGTGCAAACTTGCTCACTCCGGAACACATGTACTGAATATATTAACTTAAGCAATGCTTTTTAACAAAGTTAGTATGTCAATTGTCATAACTGCTTAACATATACCATCGTAAAGTCAAACACAAAAATCTTGTTTGTATATTTAAGATGTTCATATTTAGTTGTTTAATTACTTTTCAGATTAACAGAGTTAAAATATTGTTCTCAATAGTGGTATATATTGCTTTACTGGATATATATGTGTATGTGTTTCAAATGTATATTTCTTAACCATATTCGCTGTTCGTGTAGGAAAAGACAGTTTTATCCTTCAATTTGTAACCTGTTCACAACAACATATAACTTGGTAATTATAACACATATGCCGGATAGTACTATTAATTATGTAACATTTTGATATATCTAAATTGTAGAAAAAAGTAGAACATAATTTTTAATAATATTGTTATGACCTAAAATATGTTATTCCAAGGATTTTCAGCAAAGTCCACTATACTATAAGATTAATTGAGTTGTATTCAACGTTTTGATTTTCTGTACAAATATTGCAGGTGTGCAAGGAAAAGTTAGAAAAATGATCCTTGAATAAAGTTAAAGTAAACTGTATATTTTGTACATGAAACTGTACAATAAAATATTAGATTTAATAAGATGATTGTATTGCAATGTAACGTCATCTTTCAAAATTAAATCAAATTAATATAAAAGACCAAAAGCATTTCGTTTCAGATTTTTTTCGTTAATGAAATATTCATGCAGTAATGATTAACTTGTTTATAACTATTATAATGTGTACACTAGAGATATAGCATTATGTATGTACAGTCAAATAAATACTTCCTTGTAGTTTGTTTTAACCATCTATGTTTTTTTAACCATCTAAAAAGCAGGGTTGCAAATGGTCGTTCACCTACTATCAAACAAATGCATTTTTTAATCATGTTCACTTGCCCTAACTAAAAAAAATAACCACCATGTTCGTTGACGAATGCAATTGAGTTAAACATACGAGATTGGCAAACTCACAATTTCAGCTGACAGATCCTCATTATATTGAAATGTCGTCTACATACAAGCTTTTTCGTTATACACATATAACAAACGTAAACATTGCAAGTACAACTGTTCTGATACGATGACACGAGCATTTTCCCCCATTTTATAAAAATTTCTTGGACAAATTAAAATGCAATGTAAAGATTCGACATACCTGATACAACTATCAGTGTGATATAGAATGAAATCACCTTTATCTTAAACATACTGACGACAGATACTTAATTACATAAAAAAACTTATTTGTTCACTATTTTTATAAATAAATACAGCATTCGAAGCAAAGATTGCGAAGGTTTGTTACTTTGACCGATTAGTATCAGTAAGGAAATAAAACTGCTATAACGTTATATCAAGTTGTGACGTTTCGCCATCTGTTCGGTACACTTTGGAACTGTCACGTCGGAGGCTGAATACGTTTCGCGCACTCAATGACCCGCGAATATACGAACAACGATGTTATTTGTTTTTCGCGAACTTTTAAGGAAAGAGATGCCCTATTTCGATATTTTAAATTGCAGATGGGCCACGAAAATTGAATATACGAAGTATGTAATTCTGTTCCATACGACAATTGCATACGAAGTATGTAATTCTACTACATTAGATCGGAAACTATGAAACGGGCCTTTTTGATTAGTCTGTGTGTTTATTTGCCGTAATGCCCGTCTCATAATTTCCGACCTAATAATTATGCATACTGGTTCTATTTATTGAATCTAATAATGAAATATTTTGGCGGAGAGTAAATCGGTATATTATTTTTAAATTGTTCAGGCGTTTCGGATGCGCCTCTCTTATTTTATTTTCTCTCATTCCGAATCACAACCAAATTTTATGATTTGGATACTGTGAAATTCGCCATTAAAATTGGGAACAGACAAAGAACAATAATATAAAGATACTTCTTATTTATTTAACCGAGGGCAGGAACTAAGGTGAGAAAACAATTGTGTTCTAAATGAAAAGGAAGGAGATACAGAAAGCTAAAAATAATGATTAGCTTGCTTCTCTAAGGATAAAGGCCGCCCAATTAAAATAACTACTTGATATTGGGGCCCAAAGGATTCGAAAAAGAACTCTACGTTCACCGAGATTGTGAGAAACAAAAGAAACGCGTACAGTATATACGTACACTAAAGTGTACGGACTGGTAGAAAATATTTCCTTAATCAAGTGATACGGTCGTATCGCGTCGCAAGTACAGACGATCTTTTGAATTTGGTGTACTTTGCGCGATCTGATCAAGAGATGAAAACCGTGGGTATATATATATATATTTGCGAGTATTGGGTGTTTGATGGTTATTAAATTTTTCAATCTGGTATTTCAAAGATATGCTTCCAATTAGAAACATCTTTATGTTCGTAAACGCATTTCGTGTACTGGAATATTCTTTAAATTTAAATTAATCAGAGGGAACACACTACATAGTAAGATATTTCAATATAATGTTTTATCAAACTTTAAAAAATGATCATTTTTGTGGGCAGTCATTGCAACTTTCACTATTACCTTTTTTAAAAATGTCACCAAAACGATGCCTTCTTGAGTATCTCTAGATAGATGGAGCCACATGAGATGACTCTTATGCATTGGAGATCTATGTTAATTACTCTAAAACATATTTCCAGGCAGATGGCGCCACGTGAGCAGTGGTCTATATATCGTAAAAGTAATATGTCAATTAACTTTTAATTAAACCCAGTTTAAAGACAAACCATGACTTCAAATGTAACACGATTCATCACTCTACAGACTGAAAAAATTATCAAACGGCATGAGGATAAATAGAGTTTAGATTGTGAAGCCGCCTATCACAAAACATCTGACAGTTGATGCAGTGGGCGGAGCATCAATGTCCTTAATTCAAATTTGAACGTATTAATGAGTCAATTATGAGGTAGTCCTTTTATCGCTTATTTGTTAGTATAAGAAAATATTAAAGAAAAAATTATAATATAAATTTAGAAAACAATGTAAATTAGAGTATTTATTACAAAACATATGATATTAATATACGTGGAACAAAAGTATATTTCTGAACATTTTATGATTAAGTGCAATCGACCATTTATTATAAAATCAACTTTATAATAAAGGAATGTATCAAAAAAGTTACTGGAACACTTCCTAAAATCAAAAAGACTAATTTTCAACATCTCATATGTCCATGCTAAAATTACCAAAATAAGCATTCCTGTAGTTATACATTACAAATTCGTAGACAACTGCTATAACATTGTTATGTGTCAAGCGGTTTCAAATAGTAGAAGGTACAAGAAAACCTATTTGGGAATTCTATAAACTCAAAAAATATGATTTTCATACTCCAGTGTAGTGGCATCAGAAATGAATGAATATCGCCTTTTTGGAGCATAAAATTCTTGTCTAGTAATGCGAGGATAAATTTAATCATAATTTTGAGCACAGAGATTTCAAATAGTAACAGAAGTAAGAAAACATATTTAAGCACCTCATAAACTTAAAAAAATATAACTTTCATACTTGAATGTAGTGGCATCAGAAGTGACTGAATATATTTTCTGATGTACCATGTTCAACGCATTCTATAAAGAACTATACAGTTTGAGTAGTTTGACGCGCGAGAGAATTTAAGACAAAGGTGGCTGTGTTCCAAAGAGTTGAGGTTTTTTCTGTGCTACGAAAATTCACTGTAGTTCACATCCACTAAGAAGTTTTAAAAATACGCTATTTATAATTTATAATTTGAAAAGAGATGATAAATGAAATAGTTAGAGTTGAAGTAGGTGTGTGTAATAAATTGTAATTTCTGTAGGTTGTAATAAACAACCTATAGAGAAACTCACGTAAACAATTTCGAAACATTTCTTTTAAAAAAACTAAATATGTCGCGAATACGTTAAAATAATCATTGCTATGAAACGATTGGGTATATTTTTATGAAGTATATGATTTCGTAGTTCGCCATGAAAGGACTGGCGTGGTCATTTTTCCATGAAATGATTGGTTAATTATTGTAGAAAGGGAGACACGCCATGATTGTGAGTTTTGTATACGTTTTACCTTTTAAACTTTTATATTTAAACTTTCTTATGTTTAAAAATTTTAACTTTTATATTTCAAAATTTTCCTTCAAGGGGTTCAAATGTTCAATGTTTATAATTTCATTACTTTAAAGTTGTTACTTTTCAAATTGCCACTAACTCTTGCTCAATAATAAGTGGGAAATACATGTCATCTTTGCATCGCGCAATATTTGTCCGTCTAAATTTTCGATTTTTATTATTGTCATTCACGGGCGGTTCCAAAAAATTTTTTTTTGTTTCTGTTATACTCACACTGCACTTAGGAAAAACTATGTGTTCTTAAGGAACTGCATATCGTTTGCGTTTCATGTGCTCTTCATGTGGTTAGAAGCGGCATATGAAACGTCAAACTTTACGATTCTAAAAGAATAACTTTCGCATCTTATGTCTAACGTACAGCGAAGGGAAACATGCTGGCTCAGCATGTTACAAAAACATGCCGAAAAATTTGTGAAGTGTACGGTGAGAATACTGTGACTGAACGCAGGACCCAGGAGTGATTTGTTCGATTCCGTTTCGGAAATTTCGATGTCAAAGATGCACCTCGCTATGGTCGGCTAGTTACTGAAAAAGTCGATGAAATTTTGCAACTGGTGGAACAAGACCGGCACGCAAGTTGCGAGTAAATAGCGGAGGCACTAAACATCAACCACATAACAGTTTGGAATCGTTTGAAAAGAGCAGGCTACACAAAGAAGCTCGACGTTTTCGTGCCACCTGAATTAATGCAAAGAAATTTGATTAACCGAATTACCATCAGTGAAATACTGCTGAAACGCAACGAAATCAAACCATGTTTTAAGCTAATCATTACAGGCGATGGAAAACGGGTGAAATAACAGAATATCAAACTCAAGCGATCATGGTCAAAGAAAGGTGAACCTTCACAAACGATTTTAAAGCCTGGATTATCGACAGACAAGGTTATGTTGAGTGTTTGGTGGGATTGGAAGGGAATTGTCCATTATGAGCTACTGCAACCTGTCGAAACCATCAATTCGGTCCTGTATTGTGCACAAGTCGACCGCTTGAACGAAGCAATCTAGAAAGAGCGACCAAAATTGACCAACAGAAATGGAGTTGTGTTCCATTGTGACAATGTGCGGCCACATACAATTTCGATGACTCGGAACAAATTGATGGAACTTGGTTGGGTAGTTTCCATGCATCTACCTTATAGCCCGGACCTTGCACTGTCTGACTACCACTTGCTTTGGTTTCTGCAAGACTATTTTCATTATTAAAATTGGACAATTGCAGCGCCGCTAAAAATCACTTGGCCATGTTTTTCGACGATAAACCACAGAAGTTCTACACCGATGGAATTATGAAGCTATCCAAAAAATGGCAAACGGTCATACATAATAATGGTCAATATGTACCGGATTAAAATTAATTCTTAATAAAGAAAATTTTTGTAAAAAAATGTACCAAAAGACCGAGAAGATTTTTTATACGACCCAATATTACGGTTGATTCGGCCAGATCTCTTATTAGTTCGCCTTCGCTCCACCTCTTTTAGCTTGGCGCTCATATCAAAACCCCGATACTTGATTGACAGAACGCCAGTGCCAAAACTGGTCTGCAAAGTTTCGATCTGGCGTGTTCATTACATTTCTTTCCATTAATTTCCAATCTAGTGGATCCAAATTTAGTGGTTACCAAATGCACCTTCCAGAACCCTCGTTTGGGCTGCTACACCGCTCTTTGACAACGACTATTTTCGCAGAATGTTGTCATATGTATCCCATTTTTTATCCCAGTCAACAGTCGTTAGATATGGATCTCTTTCAGTTTGGCCAAGGCTTCGCAGATGGAAATTCGATATATCATGTTTTTTGTTTTAACTGGTGAGGCACCCAAACATAGAGCTTCTTCTTGAAGTTAACTTTGTGCAAATGGTTTAAAGTTGTTTTATGGTCAATCTTTAATTCCTGGACGATGCTACGATTTCTAACATACCGGGTAACTTCAATTATTTCAATTATTTATATAATTTTACCGATATTTTCGACGACGGGGAAACCTGTGCAAGATGTATCTTTAACATCAAAAATACCACAACGGAATCGACGAAACCAAAATTGCACGTAATTGTCTGTGACAGTATCGGGAACATAAACATCATTCACAATTTCAGCGGCTTGGTTTGCTGGTTTGCCAATTTTCGCCTTTAACAAACTGTAAAATACACGGAATATCCCGCTTTGGTATCTCCCATTTTTAACACCCTGTAACTCACAAGCGAATGGACCAAACAGAACACAGCAAAAGAATTGGTTAGTACGAAATGCCACCTTTCCAATGAGCATAAATCTTTGCGCTTTTATGTCAATTTGACGAGATATCAATCACCAGAGCCATCTACAGAAAAAATGGATTCTTTTTTCCCCAACATAATGCACCGTAAGGGGTGAGAGGTAGACCAATTTGGACGTTAATGCGTGACCACCTACGTCTGAGATGTTCCCAATGAAGTTAATGAAGACTTCTGGCTTCCTTGGTTATTCTGAAGTACCTGGATGTTCCTCAAGCTGCTTAACATCGAAAAATAGGCAGTAAAATATAAAAGTTGAACTACATCGCAAGAGGTGAGATGTAGAATGAATCGCACGTTAACTCTTAAAAATCTATATCTGAGATTTTCCAAAGGAAGCTGATAAAGCCCTGTGCCTTCGTTGGTTACTCTAAGTTTCCTGGATGTTCCGGAAAGCTGTAGAGCATCAAGAAATATGCAGTAAAATTTAAAATTTGAAATACATCGTAAGTGGTGCTGTGTCTAAGGGCTGAGTAACCTTGTCGAGGTGGGAGGGCTTAAGGCCGGGAGTCGCGGCCGGGCACCGTCGGCTGTGCTGGCATCATAAACCGAGTGTCTTGTTAGTGATGTCCCGGAGAGAGCGTGGGTCGGGAATCCACGGCTGATCAAGGAGCAGCCCAACCGCGGGTGAATGGCGGATTCGCGGTCGTCCTTTTACCTTCCCTACATTTCCAAGCTAATTTATCCCAAACTTACTCCAGTCTTCAACCTGTGAGCCTACTCAAGTCAAGGTGTGAGCTTCCGTGCTGAGGGCTGAGTGGCAGCTGGGAGTGCTGTCTTGAACGGTGCCCTGAGATACCTGGCGACCTCTCAGTGTAGATAGCCTTACCCACGCAAGCGTGGCTCTGCGTGGTCCTTCGTTTCTCTAGTTTCTCGTGGGATCAAAATGGAATCTTTTTTGCTTTTCAAATTGAGTTTGACGGAGGAGCAGGACAGTGATGCCTAGCACTCTGAGGGAAGTTCGGGGCTGGACCGATAAGGAACTAGTACCGGCTGCAAGGCCCAAACTTAGTGGAGCGCAAGATCGCGAAGCTCTGAAGAGAGGAGCAAGCGAAGGAGGCGGACGCCACTGGCAAGCCACCACCTCCAAATGCTTCTCTACGGAAGAGTGGAGCGCAAAGGTGACGTTTAGCCAAGGAGAGGGCTAGTGCTGCGTAGGGTGCTAGCACGACTGCGAGTAGGACATCTCTTCGGGAGGGCGGGGAACCTGCGCCAGCGGTCGGTATCAAACGGACGGTGACGCAGAGGACACCGGACTACTAGGAGATGAGAAGGGGCGCCAAAAAGCGCAGAGGGGCGGATGGCCTTAAAGCGCCTACTGGACCGTCCTCGTATGCCTCGGCGGCGGCCAAGTTGCCCAGGGTTATCCTCACATGGGGGGAGAACCTTGGCAAGGTGGTCGCAATTGAGGAATACTAAAAGCTGAAGGGGTTGGTGATCGACCGGGTGTGCTCACTCAGAGATGAGGAGACCGCCCCGAGATTTACCGACTCCTTCTTGAGGATTCCAGGGGCTGACTGGAGAAGACGGCGCCGGACTTGGAGATTAGCGAAGGGCTGAAGGTAAGGGTAGTCCTGCCGGAGGAACTCCTCAAGTACTGTACGGTACTTCTCCTAGCGTAGAAATGCGAGAAGGATGCGGAGCATTCTTAGAATTGACTCCGCGTCCAAAATAAAGGACTAGACGCCTTGCGCTGGATTGTGCATGAACAAAGGACAGTAAGGCAAAAGCTCTGCTGCACTCTGTGCGTGGACGAAAAGTCACTCGCGGTGTTTCAGTCCAGAAACTACAGACCCTTTTTGGGCGTGGGAGAGGCGACTTTTAAACTCGTCTAACACGACCAAGAAGGCTCTGAGGTATCTGAAGCTTGGGGAATGGAGTGTCATGGTGCACGCCAACCTAAACTTCTGGCAAATTAATTTGCACCACTACAAAGGCGCTTCAGCTATTTTAGGCAAGAGCATGTCAGTGGTGCGAACAGGTATAGCCTTTATATAAGAGCCACGGTTGCACCGAGGCTCAGTTAAAGGGCTTAGGTTATGCTGGAGAACTATATGTATCCCAGCATGAGAGTAAGCCGACAATCTGTGTGGTGACGAGGGGTCTAACGGCAACTCTAATATCAGGGTTAAGCTCGGCAGACGTAACGGTGGTCAAGGTGGGACCTTTGGAAATTGGGGGAGAGGAGAGGAACTTCTTGGCTTGTTCCGCATACTATGCACACGATGCTGAAAAATTAATATAAATTAAATTTTCCTTCTTATTTAAAATATGCCGTTACGTAGTTGTCAACCTAATAGGTAGCAAATAAAAAAATAAGTGAAATAAAAATTAAAACTTGTATTTTTACATAAAGAAAAACATTGTAAGAATGAAAATTTTGTGAAGTTGTAAGACAAATTTTTGAAATTCCGAAAGGGAACAAACGAAGTTTACATCTATCTATCTACCTATATTGTAAATGTGAGTTTTATCGTAGTGTTTCATTAGCATTCCATTAAAACGTCCTCTAATAAAATCAGTACTACTCTTGCATGAAAAACTAGAGAGTGATAATGACGATTGTGGTCATTGCTTACTTCGATTACTTATACTCATCTGTACTTGTTTTTTTGTATTTTGTCAAGATATGCATTATTTGTTTGCTCATTATGATAAATCTCATCCCGATTATAATAAATAAAACCAAATTATAAGAAATTAATTACTTCTTTAAAATTTTTACTACTTACCGAACGGGTTATTTTCAGTTCACTTTCAATTCCTTCGCTACTACTGACATACCGATCGACAGTTATAAATCAATATGAGAATGATAACGTGAATTTGTGAATCGTTTGGGGAAAAAGAAATCAAATATTTTTAAGTGAATTTCAAGACTGTATTTAACATGTTTCGGAATGTCCGATTTGGGTCAAATATGTACAGTTTTGTTATATAATGTGTTGCCATTTTAAAGGTACATAATGCCTCTCTCATAGTCTTGGTCCTTATTAGCGAAAAACCCCAGTAATCGATTCTCACTGTCTTCTCATGATGCCAATTTCTTATCACTAAGAACGTTTTCCAATGCAAGAAAAATATGGTAATCGCTTGGTGCCAGGTCCGGACTATACAGTGGGTGCATCAAAACTTCGCAACCAGGCTTCCAGAGTTTCGGGCGAGTCACTATAGACATATGTGACCTGGCGTTGTCCTGATAGAACGTAACATCTCTCCTGTTGGCCAATTCTGGTCGTTTCTGGTCAATCACTAGCTTCAGACGGTCCAATTGACAGTAGAGATCCGAATTTAGTGTTTGGAAGAATCCGTTTAAGAAATGGGTTTCTTTCATTCCGTTTGGCCAGGCCTTCGCAGATGTTCGGTCCATCATGTTTTTTTTGTGTTAATTGATGTGGCACCCACATATCGAGCTTCTTTTTGAATCCAGTTTAGTACAAATGGTTTAAAATTGTTTTATGGTCGATCCTTTACTCCTGAGCGATACTACGATTGCCAACATGCCGGTCAATTTCGTTTATTTCTGTCATTTTATCGATACTTCCGACGACGGTCCTTCCTGTGCGAGGTGCATCTTTAACATCAAAAATAACAGAACGAAATCGACGAAATCAAAATTGTACGTAATTGACTGTTACAGTATCTGCACCATAAATACGATTCACAATTTCAGCCACCTAGCTTGCATTTTCTCCATATCAAAGAAAAACTGTAAAATGTACCAACTTTTTTCTTTGTTGACTTCCATTCTTAATAGTCTGTAACTCGCAACTAATTGTGCCGTACGGAAATTAAGATGATGTCTGGAAATAATATCTCACAACAGTAGAAAAACGAATAACCAGGTAGATTTTGAAACTGTCTGCATAACCCAGGTGTCGTAAAACTTAAGTGACAATGAATTGAGAAATAACGTAAATACATGTTTTATATTATGAAATATATATTGAGTTTCAATGTTATAGCAGTTGTTTACTAATTGGTAATGACACGGCTCTGTGATTCGTGTGGGTTTTTACCTCTTTAGTATCGTGGGCTACGTGCGTTTCTGGAATGTCAGGTAGTTTAAATAATAACTGTTGTAGTTCCAAAGGAACGTAATGGTTCATTAATAAAGCTGCTGTATGACGTTACAGTAGCTGAGTATGTATGTATGGATAAAAGTGTGAACGTGTGAGTATAATGATTGTACGGTTGTTGATAGGTATATCGACCGGTAGAGTGACGACGTGGGTAGATCTGAGATTTGTCTTTGACGAACGCCGGTTCGATTGTGGGTGTCCGCTTTACTACGTTTGCGAGCGTCCGGAAAATGCTGAGCTCGTGGACTTGGTCTCGTTACCGGGAGCGAGAGCTACGTTTGCAGGAAGGTAGGTTGGCCTTGGACTTTGGTTCTATTGGGCTGAGGAACTTGGTTGTTACCGAGGCTATTGAGGAGCTGTGAGGAAGTTGGGGGGAGGGGGTGTGGGAAGCGGAATAACGTCGGGACGGCGTTTGGAATGTGCTGATATGATTGATTCTATAGTTTGGGCGTTGGTGATGATTTTACGTATAGAGAAAAATACATAAGGATCGGCGGCTCGTAACAGTAATAAATATTCCATACTCCATTAATTCGATATTCCGTCGTTTCTGATCTCACTGTATTGGAGTGCAGAATCAGATTTTATGCTTCAGGAAGGCAATATTCAGCAGAATAAAAATTAGATTTAATCATTCTGTGATGTTTTCAAATACACTTCCTAACGCCTTTTACCAATTGAAACAGCTCAGTACCCATAAAAATGTTATAGCAGTTGTCTACGAATTGTTAGACAAGAATTTCATGCTTCAGAAAAGCGATATTAAGTTGTTTCTGATGTCAGTAATGTATGTTCGCTTTACTTATACATTGTTCGTGCCGAACGCAGGCGTAATTATTAAGAAGTCTTACATATACTGGAGTATTCTAACTACCACTTATTACAATATTTTCTTTGTTTACATATGTCAACTTATTTTACACGGCAGGAATTATTCTTATTTTATCACTAATATAACCTTCATTGTACACAGCGGAAGTCACCCTTATCTTATTAACAATATTATATTTACACGCACTTTATTCAGTCTCGGTTGATCTTAAACTAGGTTACCTATATTACATACGGGAAACTAATCCTTACACAGTGCATACGTGTCTTATCATTGCTATTACACGACAAGCACGTCATAAGACACACTTGGCGTTAGCCCTGAGCGAGAGTCCACCATAGACTACTATTACTCGGCAATCACCATTACTTTCTACGGCTTTTTTCACACTCAAGCCATGACAAGCACGTCATAAGACACACTTGGCGTTAGCTCTGAGTGAGAGTCCACCGTAAACTACCACTAATCTCCCAACACCCAGATCTGGACAGTAGTTCTCTTTTCTTAAGTCAGGACGGGGATGTCAAAGCGACAAACCAGGCGTTAGCCCTAGGTAGAGAGTCTTACCGCTTTCTTTAGTGATCGATTTTATTCTCCCCAAATCATGACAGGATGGGCATAAACTATTCTGGCGTTAATCCTGGAGAGACCGACTCACCTTAGAGTTAGCCGGCTTTCTTGACGCAGTCAATACTAGCTGGCTATTGTTCTTCATGCTTCATTTGCATGCCTTATATACCTTTAGACTTCCGCGTCGTTTTTTGGGAAGCTCTTCCACCTAGCGCAACTAACGGAGCTCCTGCCTAGTACTACTGTTCCTCCTCATGCAGTCCTATGTGTAGCTGGATGCATGTTGGCAGGGGCCTACAGTATATCTTGTACGTTACAATATATACTCTCAAACATTGAATTGTACTGTATATTATAAGTAATGAATAAATTTGTATATTTTGAAATAAGGATTTGCGTACGTCTAACTTATTTTATTAAC
>JABFPT010002229.1:0-19813 GCA_022817245.1 Nixonia krombeini
TAAGCATACACCGTTGAATAAATGTATCAATTATTCTGAAAAACTTTACTTTCATATTGTAATTAACTAATTAATAATTAACGAATTAAAATTTACAAATTTTACACATTTTCAGTAATGATGCGTATCATCAATATTTACAAAAATATCATGTGTATTATCAGTAATTATAAATTGATTTTATTGTATCAAACTATAGTAATATATTTGTCAATTAAAAAAAAAGCAAATATTTATGGAAAACTATTTCAAATTTTAAAAGTATCTTCGCGTGTGTTACATAGTCAGGAAAGAAAAGCGAAGAAAAATATATATCCTTTGAACTTAGTGTAACACGTTACCGAAATATTTTATATGTCATTGAAATTATATTTCGGTATTCCTATTATAAATCGTTAAATTCAAAGTAAACAAAAGGGAATAATAATGTTGAAAATTAATAACACTGTGCATTATACATTTCACATTGATTTGTATGTTGTGACGAATATTGAAGTTCCTTTCTACTCCGTTTTTATGTCACCGAAAACAATTGAACTTTTTTTTTAGTGAATCTGGTCGACATTCATTGTGCTTGAAATGAATTGCAGAATAATGAAAAAAACCTTATTTTTTGACTTTGTGATACAAGTTTTGAAAGAACAGTACTTTCATTTTACAAAGTCTCTACCAATTTGGTACAATTAATTAACATTATTATTACTATAATACAGTCGGGCTGCGAAACCGAGCATTAGTTCTATTTGTTTAAGAAATGAGAATATTGTTGGTACGTGAAAACACAAGCACCAGTACACTAGAGGGTATCTTAGATAAGAGTGGGATGATAAGAACATTCGTTCGTTTATCTCTTCTTTCTAACATTTAATACCCATAGTACCTTAATCGGAAACAAATATAAAACGTAACATGTATTTATATACCTATTCAAACGTTCCAAGCGGAAAGAGAGTTGTAAATTTAATAAATATTTTGTAACATTAGTATCTTCGTTATTATTATTTCGTGAAATTGTAATAAAAATAACACACAATATAAAAAATTCTGTTCTGAATCCTGGAAAACCACCAAGAATGAATTCCATTCTTTCATAGTTATCAATATCTTGTATCCATTTTTAATTATAATCATGCAGCCACTTACAGGATATAATTTACAGAATTAATTCATTCATGAAAATAAAAAATGCAATAATGTATACAAGTAAATTAAAAAAGAAACATATGTACATAAAAAAACAGTTATAAAACTATAAAATATACATATATAATCAAATGTTAGATGTGACTAACAGAATTTGCATAGGTGGGAAGTTTGACAGAAAAGTAGGAACTAGTGATTTTTGTTTCATTTTTCGCAGTAATAAGTAGGTGCTTAAATGCTCAATCTGGGATGCTTAAAATGTGCTGTTGTCGTCAGATGCACAAAGAAAAAGTGTTCAGACAATAAACATTACAAATATTTTTCCTCGCATGTATAACTATCCAGTCTTAAATTCGGAATTCTTCTACTTAGAAATAAAGTAAATGCAGTGGGGAAAAGAGCATTCGCAAAGAGTGGTTTCAAAACTCCGGGATTACATCTGTTTAATTTGTACATAAATTTGCCTAGAGTAGATGAACAGAGAATACGCAGTCTCCAGATTTTACGTAACTGTTAGTAAACCTATATACACTGTAAGGTACGTACTGACGTACACAGTAAGGGATGGTAGGAGGGAGGTGCTGGTGTTACCGGTAGGGTGGTGTAGTCACGGTGCTCTTCCCCTCCCTACCGTTTCCCCGCCACTACCGCTCCCTCCAGCGATTTGCCGCCTATCTCCCTCTTACCCTCCATCGCTCTTTCTCCTTTTACGTGCCCTGCCATTGCCTGGGTGCTTTCAAGGTCAGTTCAAGAGCGAACTACGTAGTACGACGCCTCCGTCGCGACGCCTCACTACGAAATGTTCACATACATTACGCGTACCAGCTATACAGGTATACAAAGCGCCGCTCCTCATGTAGACCGTTTTCAGGCAAATGAACATTTAAGTGTGTGGATGATCTAATTATTATATTATTTAATTGCACGGATGATTTAACGTTATTGGAGGATGTATGTTGTTTATGAATCACCTGATTTTTTTATAAATGAAAAATAATCATTTTTACTTTAGTCTTTCTAAATTTTTCATTCAAGTCGCGTACACATTTTACTTCGTTTCAAATGCGAAATAGTCGGTGACGATAAAGATCTTTCGATAATTAGCAGCTTTAAAACGAAGAGTTCGTGTATATATATTTCACCTTACATTCAAACTTGATGACATTACGCTTATAAAAATCGACAAGCGTCTCCGTTAGAACGCCGATGGTTCAGTATATTTCAAAGCTTATATAAAATATTTATTTCTACATTTCATGATATATGTGAAATATATGATACTTTTCGAATGGGTAAATAGAAGAAATAGTAAATAAAGTAGAGAAATAATTAATACGCTAAGTACGTTTTGTCACTCATGACAATATGGATTGTAGCGTTTGTATGTCATTGGATACAAATAACGCACAGGGTGTTCAACAACTGTGTCATATGTAATTAACGTGTAATAATTTTATCCTGTAACAAAATATTACAACAACAAATGAATTGTTCATTGTTGATATCTTATGAACGTACCAATACGAACGTAATAATTTGTTTCTCTTTCTTACTCAGTGTTTTATTGTCATTATTCTTTTTATATGCAACATTTAAATCACGGTTTTTACTATAAACCTTTTATAGCGAACAAAATTAATTTATAGAAAGATCACGGTTAGCAAATACTTAAAGTAAAAACAACAATATTTATACAGAGACACAATGTTTCGTTAAAGTTCTCTTCTATTGGGCTTTTGCTAAATATCTCCTTATCGTTTTTTAACTTACCTATTACGAACCTTTATCTAATAAAAATATTTGAAAGGTTTTACTTTACATTCTTTAGACAGATTTGAATTACATTCTATTTTCATCAACGTTTGCGAGCGAAACGAAATCAATTACATTTAACATTGTTGGTGTAAAATATAACTGTTACATTTTAACTATTATTTAACTATTAGTTTACCTATTGTACTACATCTTACTTTATTTATATTTAACTATAACATTTAAATGTTATAACATAACGGGTCACATAAGAGTTGCATATATTCTGTCACAGCCGGCAGTTCTGTTACGCACAATTTCCGAAAATATGTAGTTGAATGTTGCACAATTTTTACATCGGAATGAAAGTGACAATAAAAATAAATATTTCTGTGTAACGTTACTGCGCATCGTGTTATGCCATGTCTTTTTCATTTGTTATTTAAAATTCATTACAAATTCATCATAATATGCATTAGACTGTCACACCCGAACTCAATTATAGGCTTACAATTGCAAACTGACAAAAAGAAAAAAGTGCACTGGAAGTATTGAGACTATAAAATGACCTTTACAATTGTTTCATGTATTAAAAACAATAAAGTAATTTTGAATAAAAATATATTTCAAAAATAATTGTGCGTAATATGTTTACATAACTATATCAGTGACAATCAGCTATATATTGTGAAATACCATAAAGTTACGTCAGCAGCATTCAGATACAGACGTAAACAACATTAGGAGTACATAAGTTTACGTTTTTCCATGTCATCTTTCCTGGACGAACCACGTAGATTTACGTTACCTGTATACCGAGCTCGGCATGAAAATAAACAACTTTTTAACATTTATGTTAACATAAATTAAATAACATTATTATTAATAATGTTTATGTAATGAAACTATAAAGTTTATAAATTTGTTATTAACTATGTAATTATGTAACATTGTTATTATTATTATATTAAAGTTATTTCATGGACTTCTTGAAACTGAATACTTTAAAAACTTTTGACATGAATTTGAAAAAAAATTTAATTATAATAGTTCCATATGTACTTATATCTTTGTCATTTCTTCAATTCACGTTTGCAATATCTACACTATTTTTCATGTTTTACACTCGATAGTTGAAATCATAGTATTGTAAAATAATTTTTCTTATTTTCATTTTTATTTTAATTCTTTCAGGTAAATGCAATAATTAATGTTAACTTTCACATTTGAATCATGTTTGCTCAAATTAGAGTGCACTACATGTAAATAACAATCCATATGTTTATCAATTGTTGTAATTAATGCATTAAAAAATAATCTCAATTGTTAATCTGGTGAGGAACATTATAAAATGGAGAAAGTAACGTATCGAATGGAAGAATAGCCGAGGCAAGAAAAATGAAACGTTTTACACGACATTTGAGGCAGATCAGACCGGATGAAGTACAAAAGGAATATTGTAGGCCTTTTCCATTTTGGACGTTGTCAAACTGACCTATCCCAAGAATTTTCCGGAAAAATAGCGTGATGTTTCCAGTGTTCCTTGTGACTCACGCTGCCTTTTTTTATTTAAATCAATCGAGTTCTTTTATTGCATATATTTCCACAGCAGAGATATGCATCAAAGGCTTTAGATAAAAATAAACCTGTTAAATTGTCTTACAACTTGAATATATTAATTTCAGTTTCAAAACAAAAGCAATTGTTGTTTAGTTGTTAGTGAATTACAAATGTTCCGTTCACCAAAAATAATTTGATTTGGTAAATTCTAAAAGTGATTAAACTGAAATATTTCTCAAGTAATTTTGTTTTACATGTATAGAAAACAACATTAATATTCCGTGTATAAAATATTACCACATAAATATTTGTTTTCTCACAAAAAATATAACAATAACTTTTATATAGTGTTCGATGTAATTGTATGAAAAAAACGATCGCCAAAGCTGCTCCTACATAAGTGGAGAATGCTCTGTTTAAATTCTTGTTTCATGGCCAAGATTGTTTATAGGAGATTCGTGGGATATACGGGTTTGTCCATTCGCGAAGCATCTGTCCATAAAATCAATAGTATTCCTTGATCTTATTGACACCATTGACGAAAAAGAAGCGCCTGGAAGTAGCGGCGCAACCTGCTTTTCCGGGATACGCTCACCCGAATCGCTTTCGAAATGAAATCCCTTTCTTCTTTTCTTCCGTGCACTCGAGCAAACCACCCTTGTTGTTTTCAACGTGAAAACAATATTCTCATTATTATCTTATTTATTGCCATGCAAGTCTGAAATTCGTTCTTTTTTCCTTTATTAAATGTTCGGTAAATTGACTAAAATTTTTCTTAAATTTTTTTGAAAGACTTAATTTTTACTCTTCACTCTTCGCGAATTAACTTAGTTGTAAACAAATTTGTCAATTTGTCGAACATGTTTACAACTTCAAAGAAAATTTCAGCGAAGCAAAATGCGCGGTTGTATTTTTATGGCGAGCAGAAAATGTTTCTGTGAAATATGGAAGAAACTGAATGACCGGGATCTCTCTCACAAAGCAGTCCTTCTGCCTGATTTAACGGCGCAGTTTCGTACATAGCGAAGTAATCTTCCCAGGTGCGGACAGAAGAAAGCAAAATAGCCCCGAAAATGCAAAATAGCCACGACCGTCATAAATCCATTTTTCAAAAAGGTAAGTGGGATGCAACAAGATAACTGCCTTCGCTGCAAGTGCCGATTGTTTGTATAGTTGCCTTTATATTATTAGTTACTTCCACTGTTCGTCAAGGATATCCTATTTTTGTTAATATGCATTTTTAAATGAATTTATAGTAAGTTTACGATCGAATCTACGATTGTATTTGTCAATCGAGTTGAATACTAAAGAAATGTGGTTAATATGTGAATAAGTATTTCTTTGTATTTATTGTAATTACTATTTTATAAATGTAAAAAATGCTGTTGAAAACTGCAACGAAAAAAATGTATTAATTCGTTAATATATTTACGACTTAGTTACATAAGAAAGAAATAAACATTATTGATTTCCTCTTCTGCTGATTCCTTTTTGTGCAACTTCGCCTGAATGATAATCTAAAATGGAGTGACGTAATAAACGTCACTCATTCTATTTATAAGCTGTTATAAACTATATTGACATTTTACTATATTTTAAACGGTAGTTGGTACTAATTTTATCAGCAATTACTTTGTGAAATGAAGTAAAAGTTATACGTCTCCCCATTCCGCGATGTTGTGCGGACGGTAAACAATGTACACGTAATTTTTGTGTGAACGAAAAACGTTACATCATAATAAGTACAACATACTTTCTGTGTAACAGAAATTTAAAAACTTCCAACACTTGAATATTATTTTATTAATAGTCGAAAGTACTACCATTTTTATAAATGTTTTATTTTAACTATGTAACGTTTTATGTAAAGTTTTACGTGTAAATGACACTTTCGAAATTAAAACGGTGAATAAAGAATGTGAGAGAAGAAATAAATTTTTTTGTTACGTTGTTTGATTAAACACATGTATATTTGAGAGTACGTATAGTACAATTATATATATTTAAAAAAGGAAGTTGATTCAAATATTCATTTATGTAAATAGAGATAGTAAATCTATAAGAAAAAATGTGCATTTTGTCTGTTTCGCACGTAACGAAGCGGAAAGTGTGACCAAGTTTCGAGGTTGTTTGGCACACGTAGTAAACGTGACCAGAGTTAGCCGCTTCGTGCCGACAAGAGGCTGGAAGGTATTAGTTGGCTTTTCGAAGAATGTCTATTGTTACTTTCCATTTTTCTCAGATTACGTGGACCTTGCTTTTCCGGCTGTATTTTTCAGTGTATAACTGACGTACCTTCAGTCTTTTTCCATAGAACACAAATATAGACGACGGACGTAAGCTTGCTCGAAAACACTGACCGATGTCCAGTAATCTACGATAATCACCGGACCCTCTACGCGATTTTTTACTTGTCATTTAACAAGTCGGATAAAAACTGTTTGGATTGTTATTTTGTCTTTTTATACTCTTATCCATAATTTAATTTATGAACTTGAAGTTTAGTTCGCAAATACAACTTTCTGGAATGCGTATGCATCACTAATACTATGAATATTAGCATATTTTTATATTATTGCATATGAATAGTTTTCGTTTGCATTTCTTGAATTTGGTCTAAAAATATTTTATATTACTACAATAGAAAAGATCCGAATAATTAAATAAATATATACTACACTAACGGTATAAACACAATATAATTGTCTTAGTTTACGCTAAACACAATTTCATAATTTTCAATATGCTAAAATAAAACACTCAGCAGAGAAAGGAGTTATATCATTAATAATTGTACTCAATGTCATGCTAAACAAAAAGACATTATACTGCAATTAGTTGGTCGAGAATTACATACTATAATATTATATAGTGATTTTATCTGAATATTTATGTATTTTCTTCGACATCACATCACTCGTTCATTATATATGTTAACAATACATTATGCACTTTTGTACATTATGTATGTAACAAAACTAAATAATTTTAGTATAAACTTATTTTGTTTTACGACCTACTGATAAAACAAATGTAATGTATACAAGTTTCGACTCATGTAAAATTAAAGAGCATTCTACTAAAACAATCATTTTTTAATAAATAAGAGTAATTTTTATAAGATTTTTATAAAAAAGATTTATCAGATTACGTCACTTTGTTCAAATTATATTTGAATGAATGAGTTATATTTACTTTCTCTCTACTTTACTGTTACTATTGCTGTAAATAAGTTTGCATATAAATCTGTTGTATTACAAGTTTAATAAAATACACTCGCAATATTACTAACAAATTATATAACAAATTGAAATTCTTATTTTCAACAAATAAAGTTGTATAAATATTAGATCATTAAGTATGAAATGTTCGATTATCTAAAGCATTAAGTTTGATACCCGATGTCTCCGATATTTCACGACGCCGTCCTTTTTTTTTCACTGAGAAAGTGTACACCATTTGGTTTTCAGACGCACATATTTGTTTTTAGTAGTCTATCAAATTGTCGTCTCGAGGTTAAATATTAAGAGCCATTGATAAATAAAAAATTCGCGTTATTTTCGACCATGAGTCGTGAAACTACATACAGCGCAGACAAGTCGAAGTATTAACGAGGTGTTTGGCAAGTATGTGGCTAATGAACGTACAATACGTTGATGGTTTGAAAAATTCCGATCTGGAGTTTTGATCTTCCAAATGAACAATGTGGGTGATCTGAGAGCAAGGTGGGTGATGATTAACTGAAGGCTGTAGTGGAAGCGAATCAATCTAAAACGACACGCGAATTAGCAGTAAGGTTTGGAATTGCCACTCTCACAATATTAAGCCATCTGAAAGCAACTGGAAAAGTTAAAAAGCTGGATAAGTGGGTTTCACATGGGTTAAGCAAAGAAACCGCCTCGATACTTGCTATTCTTTAGTGTCACGACTAAAAAATCAATTAATTTTTGTACCGAATAGTTACATGCGATTAAAAAGGAATACTCTTCGATATTCGCAAGCATTGGGTACAGTGGTTGGATGAAGATACCCCAAAGCCGAGTATACACCAACTGTTTGGTGATCTAGCGCGGGTGTTATCCATTATAGTCTTATGAGATTTGGGCAATAGATAATTGCGAACCTCTACTAAAATCAGTTAGAAGAAATGATGAGGCAGTTACAAGACCACACGTTACAAGATCTACGTTACTGAAACTCCAGGAGCTCGACCTAAAACATTTTGTCACCCACCATTGGCCAGATATCGCGGTAACCGATTACCATTTGTTTCAAGCTTTGCATAAGGAAGGGAATTTTTGCAAGGAAAAATATTTAACTCCAAACATCAGGTGGAAAACACCTTTCGCAATTTTATCGCCAGCTACCCTCCAAATTTTTTCGCTGGTGGTATTAATAAACTACCGTCAAAATGTCAACGTTGTATTGATAGTTTAGGCGCACATTTTGATTAATTATATTAGTTCTTGCCCAAAATATAATAAACCAAACCTTCCATCTCAAATCAGGCGTTTCACACTTCACTTTTAAACCGTTTCTTATGAATCTTTCTAGCAGCTAAAACGGGATTTGCATTTTCCACATGTTTAATTAGAAATATGATATTAAAGTACTGAGATTAAATTACGGACTCATTGCTGAGAGATTAATGTTTAAACTATTACTTATTTTTATTGAAAACAGTACAACATTTACTTTGGATATTGCGTATTTACACATAATATTATATGCGTATTTTGTGAATGTGTTCACGCGATCTTTGACTGTTTCTCGGTAGATTCGATAAGTGATATATACTATAATTAACATTAAGGATAGTAACTTAAACTATGAACATTTAGAACTAGTGAAATCTTTTGACAAATGTGTTCTTAAGTCTATTTATTAAAAATTATAAAACTGATTACAGTGTATTGTTTGTTACATTATTTTCGTATAAAAAGTATATAAACATGATCATTGCTTTATTACAGGAAACAATAAATGCTTGTGTTTGAAATACTTTACAAAAGTGCATTCTTGGGTGAAAGAAACATTATGCATAATTAAATGAAGGCAACATACATGCGTGCGAAAAAGCACATTGTCATAAGCTATATGAAAGTGTTTTAAATTAATATTAGCTAAAAACATAAAGCTCAAATGTGGATAAAACGTGTTGAATTCAATTGCTTAAAATAATTGTTTTTGAAATAACCGTAGTTTTCTATATAATATAAAAACATTTGTTTATGAATGTATACGAATAGTATTCTTACCGACAACAGAAAGGAATCGATCATCCTGCAACATTTTTAAAGCGTCTTCGAACATATCTCGAGTTATAGACTGAAAAAATAAAAATACATAATGTAATGTACAAAATGAAGAAACTAGAAATTAATATAATAAACATTTACTTAGTAGTAATTGCAACAAGTTACGTAGAACAAAAGTAAGAGTGATAAATTATAACAAGAAAAACAATTATGTACATTATATATATATCAATTTAAGTATACTTAAATATTTACTTTTAATTGTTTTAGACTTAATGTACAGTGCAATAATATTCCGTTTATGATAAAATTATTTCAAAATAAAATACTAGCAATACAACCGGCTAGTTCACATTTATTTTTTGCATTGGTGTTTGAGCATTTTTCTAGTAATGTGACAAATACGCTTGTTAGTCTTAGAAACATACATAATGTTTCATATCAAATAGGTAGCATCTGTATGGATGCCTCATCACAATGAAAGAAATATAATTACTATTATAAAAATTGCAACATTTTTACATTTGCTGTCTTTGTAAAACTTATTTAATAAATACAAAATTGTAAAGATTTTTTAATTACATTTTTGTCAATATGTTTTTATTTCAATATTTATATTTAATTTACTGACTATATTTATTTAGAACTGCATAGACAAATTTAATTTTTCAAAATTTCATTTGTAAACGTTTAAGAAAGACGTTATACAATGTTTGAAGAAACGAATCTCTTCAGTAACAAAAATTAAATAAATAACTACAGTAAAAGTCCATTAAATTTCTTAGTGAAACTTAACGAGTCAAGCATGGGCAGAATGTGATTTTGTCTTTTACTACATGCACTTAATTATAAACTTTTGTTTTGTAAGAACTTACCATTTGTAAAGATTCTTTTAACTCGGTGTATAATTTCTGATAAGTCAACGTGGGTACCTTTCCTTTGGCTTTAATTAAGTTCTTTATAGCATCTGCTAATTGAAGCCTACGTTGTCTGGACGCAGACGATAAGCCTGTGGTCAAAATGCTGACGTCAATTTTTCCACTCAAAGGATCCACTGCTGCCTGCTTCAAAGCTTCACGGTGCAATCTATGTGAAAAAAAGATGACATGATGGAATGAACAGTTAAACGTGATAATTTAATGAATGTTAACATTCAAAATTTAAATAGAGTATGATTATTTTGATTGTACCGTAGAATATGTATGTAAGAGATTTATTTAAATGTGCTACAATTCTATTAAACAATAATACGTATACTATGTATGTACCTCCAACCTTCTTCAACATCTTTTAATTCGACAATGTTACTAAAGCGCATTTTTGCATGTGCTTCTGATAACCTAATCAATGATTCGAGCTGCCGCGGATAAGCCGTAATTTGTCCACGACCACTGCCTACCCTTCGCATATCAACATATGCCTGAACCAACTTCTGTTGAGCTTCTTCTCCAAGAACTGGATGAATATGTTCTTTAGCATACGCTATATAATCTCGTAAGATACTCATATCCACAAAATCGTCCTCTTCTTCAGTACTGTTTTTATAATACAGGGATACTATATGAGATGCCAGTCGTTTATCAAAATACTCATCTTGCGGGTCTAGCATAAGAAAGATTAAGTCGAAACGAGACATCAAAGTGTGGGGCAACATGACATTTTCTATTACCTGAAATGTTAAGTTAATTAAATTTTTGTTTGACATATTTCTGTGGACCATTGTAAGCAAAGCATTACCGTTTTATTTTTGTTCCACTGTGATTCACAAGGATTTGCCGCTGCGAGAATACTAGTCCTGGCATTTAACTGACAGATGATACCAGCCTTGGCAATACTGAGTGTTTGTTGTTCCATCACTTCATGTAACACGGATCGCGTGCTGTCATTCATTTTATCAAATTCATCAATACAACAGATTCCGTTATCAGCAAGCACTAATGCTCCGGTTTGTAAAACCATTTGACGAGTCTCTGGATCTTTAGTGACATAAGCTGTTAAGCCAACAGCACTGGAACCTGAATAAAATAAAAAATTACAGAATATTTGCAGCATATATTGTAATAAAAATGTTTGATAAAAATTACACGAATATCATTCATAGCAACTTCCTATTGTCAACAGATATTTATGAAACAGTGTTTTGGTAAACAATTTTTTTATATTACATAAAATAACATACAGGCAATGAGAAAACCTATAAAACATTTTTCATATTTTTGTATTACTAATAAACTAAACGAAAGTTTGTTTCCAATAGCATTATTATTTACATATTGTTACACACAACCTAATACGCTATTGTTTTATTTATGTAGATTATCATAATAAATTTTATATACACTTCCATAATCAAAAAACCTTGTACTACATAGTAATGAATTGTGTTTACCTTTTCCACTGCTGTATTGCGAGCGTGGTACCAAATTGAATACAAAGTGTAGCAATTGTGATTTGCTAGTACCAGGATCTCCGCATAACAAGATGTTAATCTCTGATCGATAATGACTTCTTCCAGATGATTTATGTGTTTTCTTTGTACCACCGAATAGTTGTAGTAATATACCTTTCTTAATATCTTCATTTTCATATATACTTGGAGCAATTTTGCGCGCGAGACGTTCATAAACATCCTCCTTCTGAGATAACAATTTTAAAAGTTCAATCCTTTCTGGTGGAAATGCATGTTCTTTTCCTTCTTCTTGATCATATAATCTGGGGAAAATATTTGAGCAAAAAACAATGTTTGAATATAGTATTTGAAGCTATATGTACAAAAAGAAAAACACTGTTTCCACAATACAATAAATTAAAGAATAGACAATGTAAAAATATAATTGTTGTTAAAAAAGATGAAAGTTTCCATAATCAATAATTATAATTAAATTATAATTATCTTCAGCTGTTAAGTATAAAGTAATTATTTTCTCATTTTATTAGTTTCAAAAAGTATTGGGTTGTTCGGAAAGTAATTTTGTCTTTTTTTGTTTCGCCAAGCTTTGAGATTAAATCTAGGCGTTTCAAATGATTATGAACGGTCGAATTTCATAAATTTAATCTCTTAGCGATCTCACGAGTTGTTATTCACGGATTTGCATCAATTAATGCCTTTATCGTGCCTTCATCAGCAAAAACAAAATTACTTTCCGAACAACGTAATATTTTAAAAGATGTTTCAGCTAAAAAAAGTAATTACTAAAGTACAAGTCTTACTTTTTGGAATCTTGTTTCCTAAAGTGCACCACGTCAATATGCGTTTTATAAACAGAGCGAATATTTGATTGTCTTGGATTAGCTTGAATGGGAAGAGCACGATAAATACCAGTAACAGCTACGCGATCACCAGGTAACACGCCGTCTACAAGATCATTGTGTGCGAACAGTACAATAGTCTGTGGAGTTTGTCCAGCAGGCATGTCATCAGGTGATTCTTGTAATTTAATCAATTGTTTATCAGAAAAATGGCTCAGATTATGAATCAAGCTAAACGTAAATTTGCTGTTGCAATTTGTGCAAAGAGTGGGCTCTGAAATACGTCCACGGTCGATTTCTACTTCGGCAGTATTCCCACATACTGTGCATTTAAAAAAAGCTTCACGCATTTCCGGAATAATATTCGATGTTCGGATTACCATACCACTTATTGTAATAAGTTGGTCTATATCTTCAGGATTAAGCATACGCATGTTTTTCGTTGTAGTGACATTAAAAGGCCGCACTTGAATTTGGTGTTCCAAAACAGCTGCTGGATATTTCTCAAAAAACATTTCGTTTGCAGCCATATCAAATGTTGGAATTACTTCTTGTGGGTAGCACACAAGTTGACGATACAGCTGATTGTCGAAAGCTTGTAAATGAGCACAATTTATATTAAGGTATGGCTCTTCTAAAGTATGGATTTCATCTAGTTTCTGTACATATAAAGGTTCTGTCAAGTCCATGTTCTCTGGAAGCTCATCATTTTCAGCTTCAGGATCAATGTATCTTTGTACAAACCGCTTAAACTGTTCTTTACAGCGGTTAACCACAACATCTGTACCCCAAATAACTAATTGTGGACCAGTGCTTTCAGAATCAGATGCAATTAGACCAGGTTCCTCTGGAATCTGAAAATAATGAAAGGAACTATTAAGTCTGTACTATTTATAAATGCAATTTAAAATAATATATTGACAGTATGTATTTTATAGACTTTTTTATGCAAGTTATATTATTTTAATATTCATATTATAATAATGTATATAGTACCAAGAAAAGAAAAACTTAAATAAAAAACATTTTGTTAACAATTGTTTGAATCTTATAGTACTCTTAAATATTAAAAGTAAATAATAATTAAATATCATGAGACATACAGTTTCAGCAATATTAACTTGTCTGACGTGTTTATCATTCCTGATATCTGTTCTTTGCCGAATAGGAGTACCACGTACACCACTCCTTGGTGTATGAATGGACCCAACTGAACTTGGGGTGCCATAATTTAAAGGTGAAGAGAGATCAATTTCACTTAATCTAGCATTAAGAGGACTTGTTTGTAATGCTTTGTTTGGAGATGAAGGAATACCGGAAGATGGTCCTTCAGAAGATGCTGCAATTGTTTCTTGAGTCTCTCTTCCCTCCCACCTAAGAGGTGTATTGACAGGAGTATTACTTCTACCTATATCATACAATTTTTTTTAATGTGAAGTATAAATCACTGTACACACATGAATATTACTATGCATTGTGATGTTTAATGTTCTAATGACTTCTGCCTTTCTCTTACAAACATGTTTACTATTGTTATTACCGTACATATATACTTCAATAAAAATAATACATGGATAGTAGATCAACCTGGTCGGTTCGGAGTTCTAACTGGTGTTTGAGGATTTGTTGAACTAGGAGTTCTGTTTCTTCTCGGAGTACGAGTTCTTTGGCTGTCTTCATTATTTTGTGCTGGAGTACGTGGAGGTCTCATGGGGCTCGACATATTTACCTTTTAATTTTTTTACTCGTCTTCTTTAAATTACGTACGTCTCCTCAGTTTGTTCACCCTTTTTGTTACTTCTTATAATTCTCTATCGAAAGAAACATATACGAGGCCCGATGAGTCAACCAATTTAAGAATGTTCAAAATCTTTGTAGCAAACAGAGCGATTGCCCGGCCACACCATTGAATTCTGTTGTAAGGGTTTCCCGCCTGAATGACGACATTGTCGTTTATTAGTCGCTCCCCTTGTATTACAAGAGCAAACTATGCGTCGGCATAACCAACTAAAACTGTTTTATCGATCGTGTTAAGCGCGGTAAATTTGTGATCATATAAAGTCATGAAGATTCAATAGATACACTAAATAACAGCATATTATCAACTGTATAAATACAAATAAATTATTTGTTGTTTATGTTTTTTTTTTATGCACTCAATTTACACTATATCGAAAATGTTAAAATATCGCTATTGCGAAAGTAACAAAATTATATCTTACGAAATGTAGTTAAGAAATATTAAATATGTTACCGAATTATTTCATGATTTATGGATTTATTGAAAAAGTAATTACATTTCATAAGACTACAGTTTCTTTGATATTATTTTGAAACTACTTTTAAAAAAGAGAAAAAGCAAAAGAGAGTACATTTTAAATTTTTTTACCATGCATGCATAGTAGATAGTAACGTTATTATTTATTTGAACCACTATGTATTTCCTATGAACAAACGAATACTATATTGGGTATCCAACATATATTTAATGTATGCATATTCGACTATACATATTACTATACAAACTAAAAATGTATCACTCAAGAAGTGAAAATAATGTAAAACAAAATTTTTATATGATATCTTTCATTGCATAGTATACGTTATATTGCGAAACAAAGAAGTCGGAATAAGACGGTAATCTTCTAGAATTGGTTACAGAACATAATAATGAAAGTCCATGGCAGAAAAGATTCTTATAAACACACTTTTTGTTTTACATTATTTTAACTAATTCCCATATTATTATTGGATTAACTTAAAATGATAAATCATTAATGAGCTCTATAACTTTATTTTTCTTTGGCTTTTTTATGAAGAAATGAGTAAATACAATGCTGTATAAAATATTTATTCAACAAATAATACATTTACAACATATCTGTAATATTCAATGTATACGTTTTAACACGTTGACTGCCGCGCGAATTTTATGTGACTTGCCCACGGCGCCAACATGAAATGTTCATTATGCGATGCATATTATGTTGAAATATTATTTACAGTAATAAGGTGAGCTGTACAAACGTGTTTTATGCATTTTTCGAGGTGGAGGTCACCAGTGACCCTCACAGCGCTGTAGACAATTTTTGCGATTACCAGATGCTTCAAATTGTTTTTTATATTTATATTTTTTCAACTCGAAAAAATATTTCAATCTCCAGTTGTAGGATGAAATTAGTAATGTATTTAGTGCAATGTTTTGTATGGCATTTATTTCTTCGAACCATTGCAGAAACAATGGTGTTATTTAAAAATTTATCAGTATCGACGTTTGCTCTACTTATGTAGTTTCACTATTGGTCGTGTCGCCGGTCTTCGGTGCCCCCGCGGCAGTCACCGTGTTAATAAAATTTAAGATTTTAAAGCTGGTACTCTATATAAAAATGTTCCATCATCATCATAATAACAGTCTTTTACTCGGTATGTCATTCCTTTTTTATATTTACCTTTTGGTATTTTTATGCAAAGTGAATAGTTACAATCCTCCTCATCTTTTTTTATCCATACTTTCACATAAGTGTCCAGTTTACTATCCATGGGGTTTTGTATATTTGAATCTAAGGATTCCTTCTCCACTAGAATCTCTAACTTGTCACATGTATCTGTTGATTCTATTTCTTTTCCTTCATTTGTTGTAATTGCTGGTACGGCAGAATTGATGGAACTTTTTGATTCTTTATCTTTATCAATATGCTTCTGATACACATCTCTCATAACAATTGCTTCTGGCGTCATTTTATGTAGTGTCTTGGCAACATTGTCTTTAAGAAAGTCTGTAAATGTTTGTGGTTCTTCTCCTTTACATTTATTTTTGACTATTTCACAGTTAGATTGTAGAATTATAGGCTTGACATCTTCACAGTCAGTCATTTTTTGACTATACAAATTTAAGTTTTGTTCTTGTTTAAAGTTAGAATCTTCATAACTATTTTGTTCTGCTTTCCAGCTCTTTTCATGTTTTATACTTTCTAAGTATTCTTTATTTTGTGGGTATCCTTCATGTTCTGTTGAACTAATATAACTTTTAATAATATTGGAAAAGAGCTTACTTTTCGGACTTGGAAATACAATTTCTGGGGCTATTATGTACTTTGCTATGGTTTCTCTATCAGTAACGATAATATTTCTGTGTTTAAATTTTTCTAAATGTTTATTTAACATTGGACTCAATGCAATTTCACCTGTCTGATACTTTATCCAGTTGTCGATTACATTTTGATCATACTTTAAGACTCTATCAACAGACCTTGGAATCCAAGATGATTTAATTACTTTTTTAATAGTATGTGGCAAAGCTGGAAAACTTTCACTTAATCTTTCTGGAGTCCAAATAGTAGGATCATTTTTGTATAATGTTTGTATTTCTATCTTCTCTGCAAAAGTTAGAAAAGAAGGTTCTACTTCATCCACATATTTGCTTTTAACTATACGATTTATTAATTTATTCTTTGCTTCTACAACTTCCCTGTAATATAAATTAGAGTCGAATTACTTAAACATATTTGTTGGGAGCTATATTACACAATTATGGTAATAGAAACCAAAAATAAAATGTACACAAAGTTGGAAAAAAACAGACATATAATTTAATTATAAAACAATTACTCCTATAAAGAAATAATATAAAACTTATATCATTACCTTTATTATATTACTGTATTTAAAATTGTATGAGTTTAATAGAAAAATCATGTATTTACATGAAGAATGTATAAATTGATACTGTATAAAATTATTTACAGTTTATATTATGTACAGTTGCCTAGAAAATTCTACTTAAATAATTTTGTACAGTACTTTATTTAACATTCTACAAAATTTTAATTTTTGATTATTATATTTGTATGTTTTTAAATGTTATAATATAAAATCATCAATTAAATATATTTGTGTTATTTGAACTCACTGTAAGTCTCGTAACAATACAAGCTCTTTAATAATAAGATGATAGTAAAATAATATATAATAAATACAATTCACCAGAAAAAACTAAAACATAATACATAAAAAAACATTTTTGTATATCTCATATACATACTTTTCATGCATTTTATGCATATCACCAACTTTCATGAAATCCGATTCAAATTCTCCATAGTCGTCACCTTCAATAAAGTCATCAAGATCGTCTGGTACTACTTCAGCATCATCTTCATTTATTTTCAAAGTAGATAACTTTCCTTGGATTCCAGGATTCGGCATTTTCTTCAGTTTCTTGATGTCTTTTTTGAAGTGTTTATGTTTGTGGTACATTCTGAGAGATAAATGGATATATGTCCTTATTTTATTGACATTCATTTTTCACAAATTTAAGAAACTCGGGTATTAATAGCTCGAACTTCATATAACATGTCTTATTTTATTGTTAATTTATACATTTAATTATTATATTTTTCAGTATTGTAGTTATTAAGATTGTTACCATTATTTTCGACAATAGACTAGTGGTCTCACTGCCATCTGGATAATGACTTAGGCGGAACTATTGGGTTGGCATGAAAATAATGCGGTTTTTCGGACGGAATGAAACGGAAAAAACAGAAAAAACTTTCATGCCAACCCAATATAATGGGAGAGTAGTGGTGGGGAGTGGCGCAAAGCTCAAATCGTTTCATTTAGTCATTTATATATATTACTTTATATTAAATAAAATTAATTTTTAAATAAAAAAGAAAAAGATATGAAATTAAGAACAACAAATGTAAAACGTCAATTTTTATTTTTTATATCTAATTAAATAAAACATTCCTGTCTATTCAAATTTGGAATCATTAAGCATAAGATAATTGTATAAAATATATACAATACTTTATGTAGTTAAATATGTGCGACTGTTTTACGACACTAAGTCATCAGTAGTCCCAATGGCTGCGGCGTTCATTTAGAAAGTATGAAAACAGAATGTCGTCTGCAAAAGTGCATGTATTCCATATGGCATTCAACGAACGACCGTGATGAGGCCATGATGGTCGCGAGGACCTAAGGCCCTGAAGCCTCCTGTACTATAGGGCGTATAATGTAATAACTAGATTCTTAAAGTGTCAAATATTTCAAATATAGCATGTCGATGTGAGTTTTTATAATACTCAAAATAGAAATGTTATGTAGGAAAAAAATATTGAATAACACATTTCTGTATATTTAGCAATATCTTATGTAGTACTTATATGCGTATTATTAGAATGCATAACAGAAGCTATAAAATAATGTAATACTCAATTTTTTAATGAAATAATTCAAGTGTTTAGTATTATTAATTGTAACGTACAAGATATACAGTAGGCACCTGCCAACATGCATCCAGCTACGCAAAGGAAAATATGTGTAGGAACAGTAGGAGTACGCAGGAGCTCCGCTAGGTGCGCTAGGCGGAAGCGCTTCCCACAAACGCCGCGGGAGGAAAAAGGTATATAACGCATGCAAATGAAGCATGACATACGGTAGCCAGCCAGTATTGACTCCGTCAAGAAAGCCCGCTAAATCTGAGGTGAGTCGATCTCTCCAGGATTAACGTCATGATTGCTTGTGCCAATCCTGTCATGATTTGGAGAGAATAAAATCGATCACTAACGAAAGCGGTAAGACTCTCCACCTAGGGCAAACACCGGGTTTGTCGGTTTGACATCCTCGTCATGGCTTACGAAGAGAGAATAGCCGTCCTGATCTGGGTGTTGGGAGAGTAGTGGAATTCTATGGTGGACTCACGCTCAGGGCTAACGCCAAGTTTGTCTTATGACGTGCTTGTCATGGCTTGAGTGCGGAAAAAGCCGTACAAAGTAGTAGTGACTGTAGAATAGCGGTAGTGTATGGTGCATTCTCACTCAGGGCTAACCCCAAGTGTGTCTTAA
>JABFPT010002231.1:9429-19777 GCA_022817245.1 Nixonia krombeini
TGTCAGTCGGTAAACAGACGGAAAAAGAACTTCCTCGCTATAGAGACGAATATTATTGACGCAGGAAAGTATCACGAAGAAAAGAAAACTGTTAAGTTACGAACAATGTAACAAGGATTTTTTTTTTTGAGGGAAAGTTATTTGTGTGTGAAAATGACACGAGGAAAAGGAATTGGTTTAATTACGTAGCAAAGTCGTTAGTGTGTTTTGAATTAAAATTATTGACAGAGAAAAATAGACTGAACGAAGTTAATCAAAAATAATAAATTATAAATAATAAGTTGAATTGCGATAATAAGTTTTTACACAAAAAATTTACTGCAAAAAGAACAAGAGTAAATAACACGACGAAAAAAAGGTGTTAAATTAACAACAAAATTTGGCAACGCGTTGCAGTGTGAAAATGTTCGTTGTAAAGTATAAAAACAGACGACAAAAATTGTTCAGTTACCAAATACACGTCTGTGTCTTTTCGGTAAGAATTCATTAACGCAGGGAGATAATATGACAAACTAGAATTGCTGAATTAACAACACTGCACTTGTACAGTACATGGTTAAGCAAGAAAATTTAACAATGTATTTTAAATTGGAAATAACTGACTCATGAAAAAAAAAAAAAACAAAAAGAATTCCCAAACTAAAATCGATACTTTGACATGTTTCCAATGAAATGTCCACCATAGCGCAACATATTGTGATCACAAAGAACCACGATCATAAATACTCTAAAACATCATAAAGTTAAATTGTCGATGTTGTAACGACAATTCCACTGACAACACACAGTATCGACACCTAACGAGTTTCTCGATGAAATAACAGCTTATCCTTCCGATGTAACCTGCTCGATTGCGATCTCCCCTGTTACGCAAGAAAAGGAAAAGTATTTCTATTTTTTTTTCTCTCTCTCTCTCTCAATGTAAATTTCGTTTCACAGGTCGTTACGTATTCAGGTTTTGGATGCGCGCGTCTCGACTTTTCCTTTGAATCGGGTTGCGCAACGGCGAGGAGGAAGCGGAAGCGAGGCGGGTTCCAATTTGAGAGCGATTCGCGGCTCGGAGGCTAAGGATTATGCGCGGTGAAGAAGCTCGCGCGCGCTTCGCTCGGGGCGTACATCTCGTTAATCTCAGACGGCGGGGGGTGGGAGGGGGGCTGCCGCGGATCTGGAAGACGAGTCTTCGGGCGACATGCCGGTGCTTCCTTTTACGCCGTGTTTCCCATCAGCCTCCCTGACGTGTTCCTCCGAGGGCAGGGGGGAGGGGAGAGGTGACCTTTCCCCAAGATGAAATAGACCTAGAGATGTTGGAAGCTCCTTAGGAAATCTTTTCCGCGCGCTGGATCCTTTCACGCGCGACTGTGCCTTGTCCGCTGAAAAAAGCCCTCGCACATTAGTTTCGGCCGAGTCGTGATATAAAATTTGGTGAAAAATGGCCTGCGATATATTACGTCGCCGATTTGAAAGGAAATAGCGGTCTTGTATCGATCGCTGATCATCCGCTGTTATTTACTCTTACAAACATCTTCTTGAAGCAAATGGAATTGCCGTAACTCAACTTCATCCCGGCAGGGTCGACAAAGTACCCACGAAACACCGTGACAAAGAAATCTTAAAAAGGTTCCTTTACAAGACAGTCCACTCGGCAGATACGGATTCCTTCGGATTTAACTTGATTCCGAATCGGTCAAACATCGTTGTGATAAGTGAAATAATCGTTTTTCTTAATTTTGGTCAGTCGACGTTTTTTGGTCAGTCTTATACAAACTTTCTCGAATGAAATTTTGTTTGTTTGTAATTTTTGATTTTTTAAACTCGAATTGTCGCAATGGTATTTTTTTTTGCAATTTTGTTAGATCGAAAGAGAACAACGTCAAAACGACGTGCAACGAGACCTTAATTGATTCCTGTGGAACTACATAAGCGCTAGAACAATCCACTTGGTCAAAGCGGATTTATCTGCATTGCATCATTTTAATTATTTAAATTGTAGTTAGAAACAGCTGGAATATACTACGTTGAGGTTTACAGTGAAATTAGAAATTATGTTTTAAGTATCGGTCAATTGGCGGGAATGATGAGTTCCACTAATCCTCTTGACTCAAATGGAATTCTCGTAACTCAGTTTAATCCTGCCAAAATTGAGAAAATACCCGTGAAACATTCATTTATAAAGAAATTTGGAAACGATTCTTTTAGACCGCAATCTACTTGGCTAAAGCAGATTCCTTGGGATTCAACTTGACTTCGTTACAGCGAAACCAATAGTTCATTTAAAAATTACGTTCAACGGTACATTGCAATGTAAGATGATTTTCTATCCAGCGTCGATCAATCGACGTTATTCCCTCTCATGCCGGTCTTTCCGATTCAACTGCTCGTGACTGAACGCGATATTACTCGAGTCAAGAGAATATCTACCGGACTTCTTATAGGTTATCGCAATCCACTCGGTGGAAGTGGATTCCAGTACAGAATCGCGGATCGTGACCTTTACGAATCTAAACAAATTTCCCTGGCATTCCGAGAATCGTTATAACCGACATCGCGATAACCAATATTGAAATAACCAACATCGTAATCCACCGTTGAAATTTCTCGTAAGTGGAAACCACCGTCTCGTTACCGCGATTTGACACGCATCGCTTAACCATAGAAAAATGCCGCGGTTCGGTTAACGAACGAGGGCCATCATCGCGCACGACAAAGTGATTCCCGTGTAACGATTAAAATCAGTCGATAGGCCTTGCTCGCCGGTGGCTCGCCGACGTGTGCGCCCGCGCGCGTCCCGCGATTACGCCTGCATTCCGATCCTCGCCGCGATCCGTCGTCGCGGGCCGCGCATGCCGCCGGACCAGGAGCTGCTCGTTCATTACCATCGGCGTAACGGCAACGATCGGTCATCGCGGCCGATTATGAACGCCGCTCTCTCGCCAACCGGCCCGATTTCGATAGCGCGAGATAAATCGGACGAGCCGCTCGTTATTTTCTCGCGATCGCTATCTGCCAAATTGTAACGGGCCAAAATTACTTTGGCCGGAATAAGCAACGGACTTTTCCATCAGGTTTATTCCGATTGGACGTATCGATTTATTTCAGCTGCGAACAAATATGATTCGCGATGAAGGAAGATTATTTGTCCGTTTCATCTTTTCTTCTTTTTGTTCAGTTGTGGGAAGATGTTTCGTTTTGGTAACACGATTGCCATTGATTCCCTGATTCTGAGGCAATTAAGACCCCTTGCCACAAAACGACGTCCGATGATCTCGAAAATATGTGTATCCTCTTATCCCGCTGCCGGATGTTTCTCCAGTTTCTAACGAGCCGTTTCGAAAACCAGTGACGCGCAGGTATAAGGGGGTGGGGGGAAGGGTGAAGGGCCGACGCGTAGGATGACTGATGACAAAGGATGAGAGCGCAAATGAGAGGACGATAATGGTGTCCGGGACCGAGGGGGTAACGGGGGGGCGTCTCACAGGCTTTTTCCGTTCATTTGCAGCGTACGTCGATGACGGAACTAGTGGTGCCGGCAGAGATTAATGGCCGGCCGGGAAGGTCGAGAAGCCATGAAAATGGTACGGTCGCGGGAAGCGGCGTCCGGATTCGTCGGAAGCGGTCGAGGCGAGCGACGCCGGCGAAGGATGCTCGCGAGCGTAACGGTCGAACGCGGAAGCGAGCGTGGAAAATCGCGGAAGCGGAGGTGAGCGAGCGGCCATCGGACGTCGCCGCGGGGCACGGCGCGAGCGCGCAAGGTGTCCCGGAAGTCAGGCCTCGCTTCCGCTACCCCGAGCGATTCCCGCCGATCGATTCTTCTTCCCACACGCGCGAAACGACGCGCGGCCGTAAACCTTACCGCGCGCGTTTTCACGCTTGTTCTGTCTGTACTGCTCGCTGTCCGCACCACCTGCCTCTGCCGCTTGCCGCCCGTATCGGTCTATTTTGCCGTCCTGGTCGCCTTCCGCCAATGTAAATTACCGTGTGTACCGCTTGTCATTGCCGCCCGTGCCGCTTTCCGCCAATCCAACTTGTACCGCTTGCCGCCCGTGCCGCTTGACGCCAATGCAACTTGTAACTTGTACCGCCCGTGCCGCTTTCCGACCGTATCGTTTACCATTGTCACCTGTATCGCTTGCCGCCCATGCCGCTTGCCGCCAATACAGCTTTCCGCCGTTGCCGTCACCGCGTGCGCTGGACCGCGAGATGCCCGGCGCAGGAAGAAGAACGGGTTTCTTCATTTTTCATCCTCCACCTTATCCAGAGGTTTAATCTCTCAACGGGACGCCGGACGCGATGGAGCCGTAGCGAAACCTCCTCCGCGACCTTTCACGGGCGTCGACGTGCGATTTCTCAGAGGCTGTGAAAATCCCTGGAAAAGCCTCGGCGCGGTTCTCCGGATGCATGATCACTCTTGACATTTCGCTCGGCGACCCGCGCTTTCGCTTCTCGCCGACACGGGAGGGAAACAGGTACGAGGTCGTCTCGCGTCTTTTTACGCCTACGAGACGCGCGCGCGTCTCCCGCGTGACGCAACAAGTATCGCCGCGACGCTGCTCCTCCGACTTGGATTTTTCGATCGTCGCGTCAGAAACGATCGCTTTTTTCTGCCCGGCTGACTCCGCTTTATTCATCACGACGGTTTGAATCGATTTGTCAGAGGAAATGGTTTGTTACGACTCGAACGCGGAGAGAAAGTCGTGGTGCGTCGAGCGATGGTAACAGACGTGAGAAATGCGTTTTTGTTGCCGAGACGGCCTTTGTCCGTTGGCAAAGGTGACGATCGAGTGAGAGAAACCGATTTGGTCAAGGTCGCGCGAGATTGCGCTTCTACGACCGCCATTCAAATTATACAGCTTTGATTTGAAGAAAATGTGTGCAAATAAATTAAATTGTATTAAGGTTAACTAATTAAACATTAAACCAACAAACAAATCTTTGTCATTTTCAACACTTTTCTTCTCTTTTTTAACTGAAACAAACAAACACTTGTTATTAACATTTGTTTAATATTATTTTTTTCAGCAATTTATTCACATCTGGGCAACATAGGACGTATCGACACAGCTCCGGTCAATACTGGATTAGAACTAAGGAAAACCGATTAATACACGCCTGGTCGTCAGCGGTTGGTGTCAACAAGCCTAAAAATAGGCTACCGGTATGTAACGCCATCATCACTGTTAAATAACATTATTCGAAATGGACTGTTCTAACTGCAAATCACGGCAATGGTTAGCATTACTATTTTAAAGTTCAAAACTCAAACTTGACATCTCAAAATAATTTTCCAAATTAAGAACTCAACGTTTAAAGCCACATTAACAATATGTTAATAAACCGTGTAAATCGTACTTATTACCGCCACAGTTCGCATACATTATTACACCAACGTTCCCTCGATAGCGCGGCCGCATTTCTCGATCAAGGCGAAAGATTCCGCTGAATTCCGCGATTCCTATTCAATTTCCCAGAACTTCGCATTCGGAGTCGTCAGTTGTTATCAATTCGCGTTGCCGATCTCAATTTACGCAAGCATTATCTTTCATTACGCCGCTGGAGTAACTGATCGCGCGTTATCCCGCTTGATAATACGCGTGTTACGAGAAAGCGCGTAACTCGCGAGCTTGATTACGTATCTTTTTTACAGCGTACGCATATCTTTCTTCAGCGTATACATATCTTTTTTCAGCAACTGCATATCTCCCTTTAGACTTTACAGATACACTATTTTTTCATCAACCGTATACCTTCCTCCAGCGTTTACATATATTTTCTTACCCGCGCCGAGTTCGCGGCCATTTCGAATCCAGGCTGGAAATTGAAACCGGGAAACGCGGCCGCGGTCGAACGCAACTGCGGAATTTTTACTTTCGGACATTCCGACGTGATTCGACGCGGTCGAACATTTGTTTCGGCCGCGCGACGGCGCTTGAATCACAATGGGACGGAAGATTTAACGTGTCGATCCGAAGGTGAGATAAGGGCGCGATTAGGCGAGGAAGAAAAGACTGTTTCGGTCTCCTTAAGTATCTCGAATCTCCCGTTAAGTACCTGCTACTTCATCACCACCGGAATCTCCCCGGTTCAAGGTGCGGCCTGACGAAACTCGCGAAACGCGCGGCCACGTGAACTGATCACCGATAATTAATTTATCGTGCGAATCGCCACGGCCGACTTTTTGCCCTGCTTTCGATCGATTAAGTCGTCCAAACGCGAAACTTATCGGTGGACGATAAAGGTGATTTTCTGCACTTGACTCAATTGCACAACCAAATGTGATAATGTAACCAATACTCATGGCGAAAAACGAAAAGTCGGCTGTGAATAACAACATTGTTTTATCAACATACGTTGTCTTAACAACACTAAATTGTGTTCAGTTATTGCCTTTTTTTAATTGAAAGTGTTGAGAAGAAAGTGAAATTAGTTATGTACGTTTATATTATGTGATACAGGGCATAAAAGATTTTTTTTCATATTGCAAAATAACGTGCAGTAACGTAAAACGACTGTTAGAAATCTCGAACGACAACTGAGTAAAGAAACTATTTAATTAAATTATTGTTTAATTAAATATACTGCAATTATTTTGACTATGTATGTGTTATGTGTATACACGTATACTCGGAAAAATCGAATCGATTAAAATTTCGAAAAAGCTTAAAAAACAGCTTTACTTCATTTTCTCAAATATTTTACCTAGAATGAAATTCAATCGTGTTGTAAGTAATTGTCAGATTCCTTTAAAGAATTAAATGACGTTAACCAACGGATCACTTGAACGATAAATATATTTTAATAAAAGTACGAATATGTTCCCTGGATCATAAAGCAAAGGTAAAATATTGAGTATGTGATATTACCTATTTTCAATGTTTGAAATTCGCAAGACTGTTATTTACTGTGTTTATACGGGCGAAGTTATTTTCCGCACCGACATTGTTATTGACCGGCTTCCGTTCGCGACGCGTACTTTTAATCGGCGGGAAAAGTGAAAGACACATAAGTGGATACATTTGCATACACAAGAATAATCTGGTAAGCATTTACAGTCATTTTATTTTATAAATTATTGTTGTGATTTTTACAGCGAAACGCATTACGCTGGCGAATAGCTTTACAGGTTATGTCGATAACTCGCTTTAATGCTCGCGGGCAGAAACGCATAACTTGTTTATTTTCTACGTGAATAAAGTACGATATGATTCGCTAAAGCAAACATAACCTATATATCGTCTATATGTACAATCATTAATCTTTAATTGCCATATTTAGTCAAATTGACTGCATCTCATTTGCGAGCGTAATTTCAAAAGTTCGTGACTTGCCGTATAAAATATAGTACCGCGTTTCTGTTTTCTGCCGCAACGTGGCGCCGCAGTCGCTCTGTGAATAGCTGTGAAGTATCAACTCGATATCGTCAAGTCGATTTGCCAAGTTGTTGGAAAGAATTGTGTGAACAAAGACAACTCAATGCATTGTTGACAATGTCAACAACGTTGAAAGGAAGTTAAATGTTGAAATGTTTCAATGTTGGACGGAAGTTTATGTATATATATATGTGTGTACAGTATCAAAGCATTCGAAAGTAGACTTTTCAGAAATGTTTACACATTTTTAAAAAGGAATTCGAAGCTTATATAATTATCCTCAACGGATTATAAAACTCGCATCCATCGACATATTTCAAAAATTGCTGAGTTGAAGTATGATATGCTGTTCAATCCCTCTTATTCGCCTGATTTAGCCTCATCTAAATTCTATCTAGTCCCTAACAAATTTCGCAGCGGGAAGAGATTTTCCTCAGATGATGAGCTGAAAGCGTCAGTAAACAGTCATTCTGAGGAACTGGAGGGATCGAACTTCCGCAATAGGATAAAAGCATCAAGTCGGCTAAGTGTATTGAAGTAAAGGGAAGTTATACCGTAAAATAGAAATGGCTTCAAAATTAGATTTTCATGAATTTTACAAATTGCCAATCAAGATCGTCCTTTGTAAAAATTAACGACAACTGTTAATCTTTTTCATAAAAAATGTATTTGATAAAAAAAAATCCAGAATGAGACGTGAAATCAAACTAAAGTCTCTGCAAAACGAAAGAGTCATTCACTGTTTTTTTTCCGTACAAATAGCAATATTAATACCGGAACTGTATTTTAATCTATTGTATAATTAGCGTTTCAAAACTAATTAGAAATTTTGGACTTGTGATATAGCGAGATTTTTCCGGGTCAATAAAAAAATACATTGCCCCGTCGTAAATGATCCAAAATTAGGACACACATTTCTCATCGAGTGCCCCGATCGCCATGGAAAGGTTGAATTGACGGAATGGTCGAGGATCGTGACAGGACGAGCGGAATCGAAGGGAAAAATCATAAATCGGTCGGGTAATTTCGAGGAACCAAAGCGGCGGCGCAGCAATGGAGGATTACGAGCCACGAACGTCGAGATTCGTCCAAGCGATAAGCCGGTGTGACGGTGCAGGAACGACATGGATGAAGAATAGGGATGAGGGAAAAAACTGATGCCACCTTGAATAGAGATGAAGATATAAGCCTCGAGTACGGGCAGGCGTGGGCGGCTGGTGAATCCGGAGATCAATGCCGAAAGCCGAAATTAATTTTTCGAAAAAAATTGAAGGGGTACCCCTTTGGAAAAATGACGAAAAATCAACTTCGGCTTTCGACATTGAGTCATACACCAATCGATAGATCTCGCCGAGTACATCAAGAATCACCCCCCATATTGACCAATCCGACGATTAGGAGCGGAGATATTACGAAAAAAAGCAACTTTGATAGGGTGCGGTTTTCCACCGAATTTGACAGTTTTCGCTCTATAACTTTTCTCCATTTAGGAATGTCAAAATAAACTAACTACCATTTTGTTCCGCGCATCAAGACAAATCCGGCAAGCTATAGCACATTGGCGTGAACCAATTGTACGGTTTTTTATTACGGTTACAGTTCCACTAGTTTGGGTTTTGAAAAATTTTCTAAAAATTTTTTCGAAAATTTTTCTTTTGTTTTTTATACTATATGACGCGCGCTGCGACGAGGATTCCAAATCTGTGTCGCATTCACGGCGCTTCCGATGGGAAGTGCTTTTTTTCTGCAAAAAACTGAAAAATGGTGGGAAAAAAGGCATAACTATTGCTGTCATGACAGTAATTAAACACTGTGATATAGATCTACCTTGATGTGCGTTAGTTCTTTAGAAAGGTCTCAATGCCCCTAATAAGACAATGTTTCGTTTTCTTTGAAATTCCCAAATGTGAGAGAGTTATAGAGTGAAAACTTAGAAAATTGATAGATCACACAATCACCTTATCAGTGCTCTTTTTTCCAGATGGGGTTCATTTTCCCTTATTCTAGAAAATTCGCAATATTCTTTCTAAAACTCACCTAGAATTCTACTTCCATCGCAGATTTTATTAATTTTTCGATTTAAAAAAAAAGGCTGCTAACTTTACAAAGGTGTTTTATTGAATAACAGTGTGAAACAGCATCATTTTCTTACAAATTAGAGTCTTACAAAAAGTATAATAAATATCATATTTGTAACAGTGATTAATGAAAAATAGAAAGTTAACTGACTGTTGACTTATATTTCTTACTAACAAATAACAATGTGTTTCTTATTATTTTGAATCAACTTTCAACTAAAAAATAGAAATTAAGAAAAATGATTACTTAAATTCATTTGAAAAGATTGAGAAAATTAGGTTTGTCAGACTTCAGTTGAAATGCACCGTAAATACTAGTTTCTGGCTCTAAAAAAATTAGAAAAATTTTCTGATTATGTAAACACATTAAATTGTTAGTGATTTTAAATTTTATTGCGAATTGTGATGAATTATTTTTACTTCATATCCAATTTAAAGTAGTTTAAAGTAGTTCGACTATGTTTTACAAAATGACTCCTTTACCTTTGTTAATCTGCTTTTGATTACTAATTTTTACATTTGGTGAACCTAACAAAAAACTTTTCTCATCCCCTCTGTTATTTTCATCAGTTGGTGAAATATTACCAGCAATGGATGAAAAAGGGAAATTCGAAATATCCGAGGGAGAAGCACGAACATCTTAAAGTTTCAATTTAAATTTTTAAATTCAGTGTTAAACAAATTTCATCATAAATAAATAAAATAATTGTAATATAGCAATTAATATTGCTTTTTTAAATTACCTTCACCAATTGTATTTGGTGAAATATTTAATCGAACACGTTGATTGGCGAAAAAATTTGCATCCATACTAAACATGTCACTGTTCACAGGAGACACACTTCGCACTGGTATTTTGTTTACCTCAGACTCTTTATCCATATTACGTAAATCTGTGAATAACAT